>OVAF01003500.1:0-12181 GCA_900406245.1 Odontarrhena argentea
CTTTCAATAAAAGTGGATCATTCAGTGCATTTGTCTTCTCTGAAACCTGCAATTACACATTAGACAAAGTCAATGTATCCGAGAGAGGAAATTCTCCCATATGGAGAGCAAACGTTTTACTGCCATCCGCAAACCCAATCGCGCATGGTGGTATAGGCACAACATTAACCAACAAAGAGCGATTCCCAGTCATATGATGGGAAGCTCCGGTATCAAGAATCACATCATCAAACTTTGTCTTACCAGACAATTTATCGGAGGTACCGATACTGGATTTGTCTTGAATCATTTTGGTAAGAATTTGCCACTGTTCCGGTGTGAATTCGGAAAACGGTGATGTATTGGAGCTGGTGGCGTGTGCTGTTGTCGCGTGCGCTGTCGCAGGTCCTCTTCCACGACCGCGACCTGGTGAGCTTCTACCTCCTCTACCGCGTCCAGTAGAACCTCGACTAGGACCTCTTTCTGTATACCAATCCGGGAATCCAACTAATTCCCAACAGTCTTTCTTCTCATGCCCGCTTCTTTCACAATGAGAGCACTTCACAGAGCGATTGCGAAGGATGGAATCGGACTGTCCTGATGAAACAGATAAATTGGACACAGCATTTGCCAGTTCTCGAGTAGTGAAGCCAACAGCCTCCTGGCGCTGTTCTCGATGTTGAGCAGAGGAGAGTCGTTGTTCCTCTCTAATCAATTTGGAGTACACTTCGCTGAGAGAAGGAAGTGGGTCTGTACCAATCAGACTAGTGCAAAGCCCACCAAATTTAGAATCATCAAGGCCCATTATAAATTGATGGACTTTTTCCTCATCTCTTTCTTTGACAATTGCTGTACGAGCACTGCAGGTACACGTTGGAAGAGGAGAACACACCATCAGATCTTGCCACATCGCACACAATCGACTATAATATTGTCGAACCGTTTGTCCGTCTTGCCGACACGAAGCTAGCTGAGCTTTAATCTGGTGCACACGAACCTTGTTTCCCACCGAGAAAAGCAATTTTAGATCTTCCCACAAATCACACGCATCTGAGACAAAGGTAATAGTAGCCTTGAGCTTCGGCTCAATAGAGGCACGAATCCATCCCACGATCATTGAGTTGACAGTTACCCAATTGTCGAGATCCGCACTGTCATCAGCTGGCTTCTTCAATGTTCCATCTATGAAACAAGTTTTTCTCTTAGCTTGAAGTGCGTTTCTCATCTCCTTAGCCCATTCATTATAGTTATCTCCAGTCAACATAACCGGAGTAATCATAGCACCAGGGTTATCTGAACCATACAACGTGTATGGTGATACCGCTGTTTTCTCGCCTTGCGAACCATCGCTTACACCTCCAGCCATCGTCACTGACGAAGACTAGCAGAAATTTCAACACGAAACTCTGCAAAACGTTTAGCAAGATTTTAGGTCAGAAATAGGCTCTGATACCATGTAGAATTAGGTAAAGAACTTGCTTTCATATATCAACACAGTCACGTATATATATACATACTACATAAGACGGTGTAACCGTAATAACCTAATCGATACAACCAAAGCCCAATAAGCTTGTACACAGCCTAAGTTGTATATAGCCCAATAGTAGGCTAGGTAATATATAGCCCCCTTGATAGATCTCCCACTACTGAGACAGGAAGTACGATCCTTATGGTTGGTTTTGACCGACCTACATGATTATTAAGATGAATCCAATGTTAAAACCCTACATACATCGCCAGATCTATTAAAAGGCATGCACATAATTTTGTGTTTACCTTCAACTGGATTGCGCACTGCCTAGCCCGATGTTTTAGAAAAACTGATATAAGAAATTAGTAGTGCCTCACTACCTTCAATTGCACCAGTGGGCTTGCATCTAGGCCTTTAAAATTGACAAGAGAGCCCAATATGTTATACTAATAGATGAAATTATTCTTATGACGTTTATGTATTATTCCCTCTTTTTTCATGGTCTCCAGTAAGTGTAAATCAATTCCCTACTTGCAAGTCAAAATGCATTAGACCGTCCTCAAGACGTGTTAAGATGCTAATATACGTGCATTGGAGATTTCACATATATTTAGAAAATGTGGATTTGGAGAGAGTGAGATTTACAAGATAATAGGATCACCACATGACCATTTCTTCAATCTCCAAATATAAACATTCCTCAAACAAAACCACACCAAAACTCTCATTCTCTCTCTCCTCTATAGCTATCTTTGCATTTCAATCGAAATCCACCGGTTGAATATTGCCTAAGATCTCACTAGATCAACAATAGTTTTTGTTTTTGTTCTTGTTCTTGTTTCCGTTGGATTGGAGATAAAAAAGAAAATAAAAAAATCAAGATGGGTTTGGAAGATGAGAAGAAGAAAGGAGAAGCTTCAGGGGAAACATCAGAGAAAGAAACTGGGTTGAGCAGAAAGAACAGTGGGAGCTCTTTGTCTCCGACAGAGGATGATGATGATGACGAACACAAGAAGCTTGAACTCGGTCCCATGATCGCTCTCAAAGAACAGCTCGAGAAAGACAAGGTGTTTTAAACAAATATAATTTACTTATTGTTATGAAATTGTTTAAACTATACCAAATTATAGATAATGGTAGGATTATGGCTTAATTATACTTGTGATTGATTCTTGGTGGCGTATTAATTTATGAAGTAGGTACATTTCTATATTTCAAAGGGTGTTAGACGTCATGAATTGGTTTTAAGTTTAACTTTTTTGGTTATATATTGAATGAAAATCGATAGGATGATGAAAGCTTGAGGAGATGGAAGGAACAGCTTCTTGGCGTCGTGGATTTGGAAGATGTGGGAGGTAAAACTAATCCTATTTAGAATTTATGATCTAAGGCTACATAAATATGATATTAGAATATCGATAAAACTCGAATGTGTAGCTATAGGTCTAATGGTTAGTGGTTACAAAAATATTATATCGGTCTCACTAGCTATATCTCATTCAAGTTAAGTATATTGTACCAAGGAGCATGGTACATGCTTCGACTTACCTTAGTCTCGTTAGTTTAAAGAAAGGAAAGGGACATAACATACAATTAACCCCGTACAAAAATGAAAATGCAGAGACACCGGATCCAGTAGTAAAGATAATAGACTTGACAATAAGATCTCCAGACAGACAGGAGATGGTATTGATGATACCTGATGATGGCTTACCGAACCCAAAAGGCCCTTGGTTCACTATAAAGGAAGGTTCTAAGTACACACTTGTTTTCAACTTCCGTGTCACCAACAATATTGTTTCGGGCCTCCGCTATAACAATACCGTCTGGAAAACCGGTGTCAAGGGTATTTTATCTATTCGTCGATGTTCTTATCATTGTATAAATATTTTCGGATTTTCTTTTTTGATGTTTGGTAGATTTGTTTCTTTTTTATAACAGTGGATAGTACAAAAGCAATGCTTGGAACATTTAGTCCCCAAGCTGAACCATACCAACATGTTATGCCTGAAGAGACGACGCCTTCTGGTATGTTTGCTAGAGGATCCTATTCCGCAAGAACTAAGGTATATCTTCTCATTTATGAGAAACAATTAAATTTCTTTAGATATTTTGTTTACTTGGTGAGTTTGAGGCTAGCTAGTAGCTACAGACGATGCATGCCACAATGAGTTGCTTTTGCTAGTAACTATTCAAATTTGCTTAATAAGTTTTATGAACATGTTTATTTATCTTATTGTATATTCAGTTTGTTGATGACGATAATAAATGCTACTTGGAGATCAACTACACCTTCGACATCCGCAAGAGCTGGCATTGATCCACCGAACTAAACACCGAGTACTCTGAACCTACATAGACCAAAAGCTCTTTGAAGATATTCTTTTAATTCCACTGAACTTTTTAATTTTGTTTAAAAAACATTCGTCTTTTAGAAAAACTCATATAGCTTTTGAGTATGAATAACATTATATCGTTTGAGTATTTATGGATTTTTCTCTTCAATTCTCTCCTCATCTTCTATCTTGTAGTGTTTTACGTGGAATTTAAGCTACACCAACCTTTATCGTTGGACCAAAGAAACACAAGTTTTGATNACACAAGTTTTGATATCTTCTACTAAAAATAGTAAATACATATACGTACGTAACGTACGTATTCAGAAATTTGGTCACATTCTTAACTTCATTTGACACGGTTCTAGAGACTGATAACAATAATGATGAACAACATGAGGATAAGAGTGCTTGAATTCGCGAACACCTACTTTGATATATAACTCTTTCGTGTGATTTTTTGACGTGTCCAAAGCTCTTCTAACTAAAATTAGTGATGAATAAGATTTTTCAAACACACGAAGTGTTAGACTAAGCTCTAGTTGTTTGGTAATTTTTAGCTTAAATGCATTAGGCCAAGACTCATAAGATAACAAAGTGAGAGTCGTTATTGTTTCAATGAGAAAAATTTCATTACAGTTAGTTTTGTAGTTCCGAAGATTTTCAATGCTTTTGACAATGTTGTAACACTTTTACATCGAGAAAAGGTTTTGTGAAAGGGTATATATATATCTTAATTATTTGTATTGAACATTATCGAAGAAAATACATATAAGATAGGTAACCAATAAGAAAATAAGTGAAACTATATACTCCATTCTCTCTGTTTAATTAAGAAATAAAAGAACAAAATATTCATCTGAAAAAAATAATAACTCATCAACCAAAACACAAATAGGTTCGAAGCCAAAAGAATTTTGATCATTGTGACTAGTGTTCACGTTAACCACTAGTTAATGCATGGTTTGAACTTAATAGTATGGGATTGATGGTGGAGGAGGAGACGCGTAAGAGACACCATGGATCGGCGGAAGAGGTGTGTCATCGTAAGATGGAGGCGGTGGAGAAGATGGTGTTGGTGGTGCTTGGTAGTGATGATCCTTACTTGGACCTTCGTTACAACCCTTCGGTGGTGGAGAATGATACTCTGGTGGTGGTGGAGAGTGGTTTGGGGTTGCTGGTGGATGGTACTCGACTGGTGGTGGTGGTGGTGGAGGACTTTGTGCTACGGGTGGATGGTAGACAGGAGGAGGTGGAGGTGGGCTTTGTGTAGGTGTATAGTAGACTGGTGGCGGCGGTGGAGGGCTTTGTGTTACTGGTGGATAGTAGACGGGTGGTGGCGGAGGAGAGTTTGGTGTTACGGGATGATAATATACTGGTGGTGGTGGAGGTGGACTTTGTGTAACTGGTGGATAGTAGACGGGAGGTGGTGGTGGTGGTGGACTTTGGGTAACAGGTGAATAGTAAACTGGTGGAGGTGGAGGGCTTGATACCGGTGGATAGTATGCAGGTGGTGGAGGAGGAGGACTTTGTACTGGCACATAGTATACAGGTGGTGGAGGTGGAGGACTTGTTGTTACTGGTGGATAGTAAACGGGTGGTGGGGGCGGTGGGGATTGAACGGCGTAGTAGGTAGGTGGTGGTGGAGAAGACGTGTATTGGTAGTAAGGTGGTGAGGGTGATGGATAGTGTTCACTTGGTGAAGGAGTTTGCTCATATTCCGGAGGTGGTGGAGATGAGTAGATGTATGGCGGAGGAGGAGATGATGGTGGTGGTGGTGGCGGGTATGCTCTAACGGTTGGTGACATGCCGGAAGAAGGAGGTGGCGGAGATTGCTCATACTGTGGTGGTGGCGGAGGTGGATACGCCCTGACAGAAGGTGACATCTTAGAAGAAGGAGGTGGCGGAGATTGCTCATGTTTTGGCTGCGATGGTGGAGGATAAGCCCTGACGGAAGGTGACATCTTGGAAGAAGGAGGTGGTGGGGGAGGAAATGCTCTAAAAGAAGGCGACATTTTGGATGACGGAGGCGGTGTCGCTGGTGGAGGAAGTACTCTGACGGTTGGTGACATCTTAGAAGACGGTGGTGGAGGAGAGAAAATGTTGTTGCATCCAAATTTGCTACAGTCAACAGGGCGCGAGGCTGGAGAAGAACACTCTTTCGTTGATCTTTGACGTTCTTTACCAGCGATACAATTCATCGATCCATTAACAGCCACATTGTCTCCTAAAAGAGCTGCACATCTTGGAGCATCACCGGTGAAGAAGTTGGAAGAGTAAGTGAAGTTCTCGAGGTTAGAGAGCTGGCAAATGCTGCTTGGGATCGCTCCTGTGAATCTATTGTTAGCAACATTGAGCTGTTCCAAGCTCTTCATGTTTCCAACGCTTGATGGTAAGGGACCGCTTAAACGGTTGAAACTGATATCGAAAACCGTCACATTCTTGAGATTCCCGATCTGTGGTGGTAAGCAACCGGTTAAGTTATCGTTAGAGAGGATAATCTCATTAAGGGTTTTCCCCATTTGACCGATACTTCCCGGTATGCAACCTCCAAGATCGTTATCCGCAAGAACCAGAGCAGAAACCGGAGAGTTTCCCATGTTCTCTGGTATCCCAAACCGAAACCGGTTGTGGTTCAAGAATATGGCATCAAGTTCTTTATCGAAAAGCTTTGACGGGATTCCACCTTCAAACTCGTTGTAACGGAGATCCAAGAACTTCAGAGATGGCAAATATAAGACAACCGTAGGGAACTTTCCCACAAAACGGTTGTTACTCAAATCAAGCTCGTAGAGAAGCTGCATGTGTTTAAACGTGACAGGGACTTCTCCACAGAAGCGGTTTGAGTTCAGATGGAAGAGAGCAAGATCAGTGAGAAGACCGAGCTCACGAGGTAAATAACCAGCCATATCAGCATGGTTAAGATCAATGCCTGCAACAACTCGGGTTTTTGGGTGAGAAAGAGAGGGAGCACAAAAAATACCCTTGTAGGAGCAAACATTAGAGCCATTCCAATTAGCAGTGAAGTTAAAAGGGTCAGAGAAAATAGCTTGTTTCCATGACTGAAGAGCAATATAGGCTTGACGAAGACTCGGGTTTTCAAACTTGAGACTCGGGTCGACTTTGATACTATCACCTCTTATTCCGCTAGTATCATCCTCATCATCTTCATCAGCAGCTCTAATATGCAAGAAACAAGCAGAGAACAAGAGGAAAAGAAAGAAGAAGAGACGAAGAGAANCGGCAAATATAAGACAACCGTAGGGAACTTTCCCACAAAACGGTTGTTACTCAAATCAAGCTCGTAGAGAAGCTTCATGTGTTTAAACGTGACAGGGACTTCTCCACAGAAGCGGTTTGAGTTGAGATGAAAGAGAGCGAGATCAGTGAGAAGACCAAGCTCACGAGGTAAATAACCAGCCATATCAGCATGGTTAAGATCAATGCCTGCAACAACTCGGGTTTTGGGGCGAGAAAGAGAGGGAGCACAAAAAATACCCTTGTAGGAGCAAACATCAGAGCCATTCCAATTAGCAGTGAAGTTAAAAGGGTCAGAGAAAATAGCCTGTTTCCAAGATTGAAGAGCAATGTAGGCTTGACGAAGACTCGGGTTTTCAAACTTGAGACTCGGGTCGACTTTGATACTATCACCTCTTATTCCGCTACTATCATCTTCATCATCATCGTCAGCAGCTCGAATATGCAAGAAACAAGCAGAGAACAAGAGGAAAAGAAAGAAGAAGAGACGAAGAGAAGGAACCAACAACATTTTTTCTATGTTTTCAAGTTTTCAAAACCAACATGAAACTTGAAAATTTTTTGAGAGGGAGAGATTTTTGTTGAAGGAGGAAAATAATAGCACATGGGACAAAGAGACCCACCTCACTAATTGTGACATCTAAGATCACCATGTGCTTGTTTATATAAAAACAGTCAGAAAATAACTTCACAAGGTCGTATCTATTTCTCATTGTTTATGAATATTTGTGGGTAATGATAATTCAAATGACATATTGGCACGTCTAAAGAGAGGAGACAAAAGACTGACCTTTAATTACGCGGCTATAGATGGAGCCACCGGCACCGACTTTACTCCTATAACTCTGATGCATGTCCCCAAAGATTCTCTCTGCAAATTTAATAATAAGCCGTAACACTCACCTAAGAATNGGTAATGATAATTCAAATGACATATTGGCACGTCTAAAGAGAGGAGACAAAAGACTGACCTTTAATTACGCGGCTATAGATAGAGCCACCGGCACCGACTTTACTCCTATAACTCTGATGCATGTCCCCAAAGATTCTCTCTGCAAATTTAATAATAAGCCGTAACACTCACCTAAGAATACGCGTTGCTCGATGATTAAAGACATTGTTTAATCACTTAATAAAAAGGACATGAAAGCACATCTATCTGTAAATTAGTCATGGAACCTAAACTTGGAGGCATGTCTGTCACAATATATATAACATATCTTCAATCACAATTCATTCTTACTTTGATCTTTGTACCTGTTAGTAAGCATTCCTCTGTTTACAGCTGCAAGTGAAAACTGTTGTATCTCATTTAAATCAAATGCGCATTGTAACTGTGTCAATATACACAAGATTATTAGAAGCCTTACTATAATATATTGGAGATCTTTGGGGCAAAGAAAGCAAACCACGGAAGACTAGAGATATAAGTAACATTAACATGAAAATGTGATCTTAAGAGAGACATCTATGTGAAGATGTTAATAAAATGTTCCAGAGCACTGTGACTTTGAAGATTAACAAGAAAAAGATTAGACAAACAGCATCGAAAGTAAAACGCGTCTTTAAACTCCCAAAGTTTGGTATTAAAAGAGCTGGAAACATTGAAAAATCACAGTTCATCAAAAGGCCCAAGCTTGACAATCATTAGCAATTAACAATCAACATTCTATAAGAAAGGTAGCATAATCTTAAGCAACATTAATAGAGACCAGAGCATGGTTCCATTAAAACACAGACCCTACTAGTTCAAGCTCCAAATTAAGGTTATATGTTAATAACTCTCTGAAAACTCCAAGGAACACAATCATACTTTTACTCAATCAAAACTTGGAAAATAAAAAGAATCGATCAGATTTGGTATTCTACTCTAGTCAAAACTAGATCCTAGTATCTGCATTGTACCGTTGTTAATTTCTTCACTACATTTTGGTTCAGCGCAACCACGAAAAGACTAATCACATTCGACAGAAAACTCACAATGAATTATCCTAAGGCAACCACGATAGACGTTTTCACGTTCGAATCAATGGACCTTAAGGAAGCAATCGGAATCTAAGAAAATCGCCTCGCCGGAAATTATCCCGTGCCGCAGGTTTAGAAACCTGATTCCCGACGTCGAGTTACGCTCCGGCGAGGAAGTTTCACTGAATCTGATTCGATTCCGATAAACGCGGAGAAGTGTTGATGGTTGAGTTTACGACGTCGTTTCATTACACGATTTACCATTTTCGTTGGCATGATAAATTATCATTTCTTATTAGGAAATTACCCAAAAAAATCCTTGAACTTAATTACGATTTGATGAACGAGTAATTAAAACGTTTTTTTAGATTCCACCGACTTGTTTCTCTCTCTCATTTGCTCTCGCTTCGCCTCCGTCTGGGAAAGTCTCGTCTTCTCCTCCGTCTGGGTCCGGTGGCCGGTGGCTTCCTCAGCACCGGAACCGGTCCCCTTTAGTTTCCTTTTAGCTGTTTTTTTCTTTTGTTTCCGGATCTTTTGTAACCCAAAATTGGTAATTGTTTAAGGATGGATTTAATTGGATCTTGTGTAAGATCTTCCGGATCCCTCTGTGGATCTTCGGATCTCTTATTCTCTTGATTCAATTAATCTATTCTTCTCGATTCCTTGCTTGTTTGCAAGCGATTTTGGGTTAGTTCTTTTTCCGGGTCCCGGGTTTGGGTTGTAATTCCCGTTTCATTTTCTAAGCTTCTTAGATTTGCTCTAACTTTGCTCAGGGTCTGTTTTGGCTTGTGTTTCTCAAGCTTCCGTTCCGGTCTCGGCTGAGGTTTGTTTCCGGCGAACTTTCCGGCGCGGTGTTTCCTGGCTCCTTGTCTCTACAACAGGCGTGGTCGAGTCCTTATCTCGTTTGGCTTCTCAAGGCGTTTCTCGTTGCCGCTGTGGAGTTTACTTGGGCAATAGATTGGCCCTCCATCTCCGTTCTCAAGCCGTGCTCTTCATCGTTGAGGTAGAACTAGTCATCATAGGAGGAGGTCTTTGTATGGGTTCTCCAAGCTTTCTTTCCCTGTTCTTTGGTTATGGTTTAATCTCTTTAGTTTAGTTTTGTCTCGGGTTTTAATTTCCTTCTCTTACGGTTTTGGTTCCGAGGTCGCTTGTGACCATCGGCTGCTGTTTCCGGTGGACATCCCTGTGTTCCACTGGCTTTGGTTTCTCTGTTTAGTTGCTCTGTCTTGTATTATCCTTTCCCTTTTAATAAAAGTTTTAAGATGTCAAAAAAAAAAAAAAANCGATTTGATAAAAATAGCTGAATTTTTTGACTGCCCATTTTACTACTTGAACTATTTTATTTATCCACTTTAATACTTGAACTTTTAGTCGTATGCCCATTTTACGATCCGTACTTAACGGACGTTAACTGTGTCATTATTTTAATATTTTTAATAATAAAATAATAATATTTAATTAAAAAATTGAAAAAATAAGAAAAAAATCAGAAAAAATCAGAAAAATTCCAAAAAATTATAAAATTTAAGAGAAAATAATTATAATTAAAAGAATTATATAAAATTATGGATTAATATCGATATATATATATATATATATATATATATAAGTACTCTGTTTTGAAAGATCAATGAAATAGCTTGACCGAAAAAAATATATAACTACAAAAAATTTTATATATTGGTGAAGTAGGGGTTGTTCCAACCATATTCGAATTATTAGCGTAAGGGGCTAACCATTCTTTAACTCGTCAACTTTTGAAGAAACCATAAGATTTAGTTAAAAGAGGATTGAATCGGACAACAAAATGACATATACAACAAAACATGAATAAATTAATAACGTCGGGATCATGATACACTATTAATTCATCGAGATATTAATTTAGAGAGTCATAATTTGGGTGGAAAAGTTAATTTTTGTCCCAAAACATTCATTAGTTTACCGAAGTTTTAATTTATTGAGTATCAATTTATTGAGGTTTTGTTGTATCATGCTAATTTTGAATTTCTTTTTTGAAAGATTTTGGGAATTATGTAAATCTTAATATAATTTAAAATTTTATTTGGTTTCTGAAATTCAAAGTTTCTAAAAAATTACTTTTCACTATACTTCGAATGGGTTTTTTAATCTTTTGATTCTTTGATATTTAATTTATTTTCTTTTACAATTATATATTGAAATTAAATTTAAAATGAAATTATAATTTATTTTTATTTGTAAAGATGATTTTAGTTATTATTTTATATCTAAAGTTGATTATAATTATTTTCTATTAAATTTTAGAATTTTTTGGATTTTTTCTGAATTTTTCTGATTTTTCTGAAATTTTTTTCTTATTTTTGATTATTTTTGAACTAAATATTATTATTTTATTATTAAAAAAAAATCAACTAACGGTACAACTAACGCCCGTTAAGTCCGGGTCGTAAAGTGGACACACTACCAAAAGTTCAAGTATTAAACTGGGTAAGAAAAATAGTTCAAGTAGTAAAATGGACAGTCAAAAAGTTCAGGTATTTTTCATCAAATCGTAATTAAGTTCGAGGATTTTTAGGGTAATTTTCCTTTCTTATAAATGGCCCAAACTTACACTTTCTTCTTAAAACGGCCCCCAACTATAATTGTTGACATAGGATTATAGGGTTTAGGGTTTTTGTCATTTTAAGTAACATCATCTCTATTTTTTTGTATAGGAATGTGAAAGTTTCTGTTAATAGAAAGAATATAATTTTGTGGAAAGAAATCAAATTGTTTTAAGTAAGTTTAAAATGGAATGAAAATGGAAAGAGATGAAATGGAAGAAAAAGAACACAACTTCGGTTACAAAAAAAAAAAAAAAAAAAAAAAAAAAACTNAACTTACGATTACTATAACGAAATATTCGATGATGGATTTTTTATTTTTTTTGAATAAATCTTATGATATGAATGGTAAAGTATATGTAAATATATAATGATGACACCATATTGTTTTTGTGAAGTGCAAAACTGATGAGATGATCAACTAAGCATTGTTGTAAGAATAACCAACATCTCTGTCTGGTAAAAGATTAAACGTATATCTGTAATACTACGGGTCCGATTGGTTGTTAAAAATAGAGGGATTGAATGGGAGAGGGAAAGAGAGGGAGAGAGTGGGAGAGGGAGTGAAAGAGAGGGAGAGGGAA
>OVAF01003504.1:0-12170 GCA_900406245.1 Odontarrhena argentea
AATTATTTGTTAGTTAAACTTTATTTTACATATTAGTTATTTACTATGCTAATGTAGAATGATTAAAGGAAGTTGAAAAGTCTATTTTCATAATATATTACAAAATTTTATATATATATTTAATTTTATACTTCCAAAGTACTATTAAAACTCTAAGATAACAAATATGGTTTTTTATTTATCTTTCAATAATTAAAAAATCACCTATAACTCAACACTACATCATCACCAAATCCTTCGATATGTTGACCAATTATTTACGATACTAATGTAGGATGATTAAAAAAAGTTGAAAGTCACTTCTCATAATATATTACAAAATTTATATGTATTTAATTGTATATTTCCAATTAAAACTCCAAGATATCAAATATGTTTTTTTTATCTTTCAATAATTAAAAAATCACCTATAACTCAACCATACATTATCACCAAATCCTTTAATATGTTGATCAAAGACAAGACAAAGAAAATATAGTCACGTCCGTCAATTTGATATATGTTCGGATATCAAATACATTCCAATAATTTAAATTGACCTAAAACCATCAACTTTTAACGTACGTAGATAAAAAAAAGAAAAAAAAAGGTAAATGTATAAGTCAACTTGACCGTAACCGTTGATAAATCATCACTATTAATTATCCTCGATTAAAGTACATGAAGTGGAACGTATAATAACAGACAAATAATATATATAAATTATCTTCTAATTCATACATCCCGCGCGTAGCGCGGGTCAACCACTAGTGCATACATAAATTCGGCCAAAAAGGAGTTGGATAAGCACAAAGGTTTCAAGATACCTCAGGAATTATCAAGAATCATCAGAAGATATTCACCACCGTCCAATGAAGATTCCTAAGAGAATATTCGATCGTATTTGAAGAGGATAATGTCAAATCTCTGATCCTTATCTCGAAAGGATTACGAGATCTTCTTAGGAGTTAGCAAAATTTCTTCCCTTTATAAAGAGAGTTACGAGCCAGACTTCAACTTACACACTTCACAACACTCAAAACTTACAGGCGAACCAACTCACCAATTTTCTTATTTTATTTGTTCTCATTGTTCTTCAAGTTTCTATCTTAAGATATCATTATAATGGAGACGTCTGATCCCCATTTCGGAGAAGTTTTATTAACCCTTTTCAATACATATGATTTCAATTATTATTTCTTTTATGTCGATTGCTATCATGTCTGCGTAGTTACCTTGTTAGGGTCTCGGGAATTGTATATGGAATCATGGTTTGATAAATAAGACTTAGAATCTACACATGACTAGTAGCTTAACTTTCTTATTAAAACTTAATATAAATATAGGGTTGACTGCGACTAAGAAAACATTAGAGTATGTTAACCTGATCTCTAATTTTGAAAGCCCTCATGAACATGCTTGGGGGGAACATTTGATTTCTTGCATCTAATAACTAGGTTAGGGACGGATGGGGCTTGAGAAACTTTATATCAACCTGAATTACCCTAGTCTAGGCCAACTAAGCCTAACAAAGGATAGTCAAATCTTAGTGATCTCTAGTTTGTAAGCAATTTTAGAAGACTGCATAGCAATTACTATTTCCTGAATGAATCGACATGCGATCTGTGTTTCATTCCTGAAAACCCTAACGATTTTATTATTTGATTAACTTACGTTTTTAATTTCTTTGTTTTAGGAATTCTAGGAGCTAAATTTGATCGAACACCTCACTGCTTCTATCGAACCAACTTAACCAGAATCTCTCAATATTCGATCGATCCAGTTCTCACAAACACAATTGATGTGGATTAATTTGATGTTAATCACTCAATTAATCTTAACTAACTAGTAACCACATGTAGTAGTCATGGCATAGCTTAAGATTAAACCACAAGGAGCAAAAGACTTAACACACTAAGATTGCGAGAAACTATGTTAAGCTAAATCAATAAGAGTTTGTTTTGGTTTTCAAAGTAAATACTAGATTAAACAAGAACAAGAACAATAAACGATTAAGTAAAGAAAATTAAAAGCATTGGACCTTGAGAAATGACTATTATGATCTAAGGAACTATACTACTTAGACTAATGATGGATGTTTGGGTAATAAACTAAGCAGAAACCTTGGCTAAGAAACACTATTGATGATTAAGCTAATCCCTTAGTCTTAATCACTTCACTAAGCATGCGAATTCCATTAATCTCCCGATTACAAATTCACAAGCTAATGAGCATTAATAACAAGTTCTTAATACCACAAATCACTCTAACATCATTTCCCAATGGCTAGAGATGAAAAGCTAAGAAATAGTCATTCAAGCATTTTATCAATTACACCTTCCGGGTTTGACTAACACCTATGATTAATGCTTTGAAATCTAAGTCTGAACATGCATTAACTCCGCTAATCTTAAGGATCTAATGATTACCCAACCTAATCAATCACTAATCATTCATCTAGTACCCTAGTTCAACCATTCTCAAGATCCAAAAATGAAACTACTCACCTATAACTAATGAAATTACTCAACAAATCATGATAAAACTAAGCATAATCAAGAGATTAAGAAATGATTAACAATCCTTAAAACTCAAAAATCATAACTTTGAAAAATACAAAATGTGTTTAGGGTTCTTAGAATGAGAGAAAAATGATAAACAAAACTTAATTGTTTGTTTTAGCAACATTTTGTTTACATAGGAAAGGGTGGTCAAAGCACTTAGTTTTTGGTCAACAAGGGGAAATCTGAGGCTTGGAACGGGTTGGTCTTGGTGTTGGCCTTTATAAATGGGCGTTCAAGCTCCTGGACGTATTTGTGAGCAAAGGAAAGCAGCCAGAACGGGATGGTAAACACGCAAATCCCGTTCCAAGTTGGCGTTCTCAGTAGAATTTGTATAACTTCTTCGTGTGGTCTTCAAATGACGTGATTCCAACTCTCACACCTATCTAACACACTCATATAGCTTGTATAAAAATTTCAGATCAATCCATCCAACCAATTTTCGTAAAGAGCCATTTCAATCTTAGTCTTTCTCTTCCCTAGATAGCTGAGACACGCCGGGGTAGAATCTTATAACTCTTTCAATACTACTTTTATTTACCTGATTCCACCTCTCAAAGATAGCTAACTTACTTCTCTATCTTGTCTCAATATTTCAGGTTAATTGAAGAATTTTAAGACTTCATTTGTGCTTAGTTTTGAGGCTTGTCCGGATGCTCCTTAGGTGGCAATGCTGGAACGGGATGAATGCAAGGGAGTTGGCCGTTCAACCTCCTAGAAAAAATTCGGCAGCCTCAGGATAACCAGAAAGAGGTGGAGAGGCACGAGAATCCCGTTCCAGGTATAAGATTATGACAATAATCCCTTTGATTATGTAAATATGATCTATTTCCTTATTTCATATAAGAGTATCCCTGTGATCATGTAATCTCCATGTAATCATGTAATCTCTTGTACTATATAAGTTTATCAATACAATAGAACAATTCACGGGAAACATTATCACTTTCATGGTATCAGAGGGTTCAATTTCTGATCCTTGAACCTATCTTCTTTCCTACTTCTACTTCTTCCTCCTCTAACGTCTCTTCCCATCTTCTTCTCCTCTTTTCATCATGGCCGCCGTTCAACCCAATCCCGCAGGTCTTGAGCGTGCTTATGCTGTCACCAACATCAAGTCTCATATCCCTATCATTCTCGACATGGACGACCATAACTACGATGCGTGGAGAGAACTCTTTCTCATCCACTGCTTAAGCTTCGACGTTCTGGGTCATATTGACGGCACTCTCCTCCCTCAAGGCGAAACTGATGAAGCGTGGAAGAAGCGTGATGGTTTGGTCAAACTCTGGCTCTATGGCACCTTAGCTAAGCCACTGTTTCGCAGCGCGTTTCAAACCGGTGCTTCGGCTCGTGACATCTGGTTAAGAATTGAAAATCTTTTCCTTGACAACAAGGAAACACGTGAGATCCAACTTGACAACGATTTGCGAACCAAGGCGATTGGAGATCTTTCTGTGCACAACTATTGTCAAGAGCTTCGCTCCATCGCTGATCTTTTAGCCAATGTGGATTCCCCAGTCCCCGATCGAACACTGGTTACGTACCTTCTCAATGGCTTGAATGCCAAATTTGATTATATTGTCAACGTTATCAAGCATCGTCAGCCCTTTCCAACGTTTGAACAAGCCCGATCAATGCTTCTTGACGAAGAAACTCGTCTCAAACGCGGACCAAAACCATCTCTTTCGTATACCGATTCCTCCTCCTCTAACACTGTTCTTGCTGCGCTCACACCGACGGAGCCCACCGTCCCCACTCCTCGCTCCATCAGCACCACAAAGGCAACAACCAAGGCAATAAAGGCAGGCATAACAACCGGTCCCGCGGCCGAGGTCAACAATAACCGAGGACCTCACATCCACACTGGCAAGCTCCCACATGGCCTGCACCTTATCCATACTGGCCTTCTCCCCCTCTCTCTCCATGGAGCTACCCACCACAAGCATCATATCCTCAACAAGGTCTTCTCGGCCACCACCCAAATACCTCTTCTCACCAACAACGTCCTGTCTTCAACAATTCAAATGGTGACACCAAGTATGTACCTTCTGCCGATTTCGCTCAAGCATTCAACACTATGACTCTCACCGATCCTACCGACACTCAATGGTATATGGACAGTGGTGCAACATCACACCTCTCTGCCTCAGCAGGTACTTTAAACTCTATTTTTAATTTGGGCAGTGGAAATTCGGTCACCGTTGCGAACGGTAGTCGCATTCCAATAACCTCTTCCGGTTCTTACACTTTCTCTTCAAACACTCGCCCTCTGTCTCTTAAAAATGTCCTTGTCACACCTTCCATTATAAAGAATCTCATATATGTACGTCGTTTCGTTACAGATAATTCTTGCTCTGTTGAATTTGACCCGTTTGGTTTTTCTGTGAAGGACCTTCAAACTCGCAGAGTAATTCTCCGCAGTGACAGCACTGGTGATCTCTACCCGGTTTTCCCTTCCACCAGTGAGCTCTCATTGCATCCCTCTGCTTTTGTCATCACTTCCTCTGATATTTGGCATCGTCGTCTTGCTCATGTTAGCAACGACACTCTCAAAACTCTTATTTCCTCTTCTGCATTTCCTTGTAAAAAAAAGTACTCATTCTCAAGTCTGTACTATTTGCCAACTTTAAAAAGAAATAAAATCTCCATTTTTTACTCCAAACACTGTTGTCAATTCACCATTTGATCTCATTCACTCTGATGTGTGGACATCTCCAGTTCAAAGCTTAAGTGGAATCAATTACTACGTTTGTTTCTTGATCATTACTCTCATTTCTTATGGGTTTATCCTCTTAGGAGAAAATCGAAAGTCTTTGATAAATTTGTTCAGTTTTCCACCTTTGTCAAAACTCAATTTAACAAAGATATCAAAGCTTTGCAGTGTGACAATGGAGGTGAGTACAATAATGCTCATTTTCATCAATTCTTTGCTTCAAATGGAATTGTTTTCCGATTCTCATGTCCACACACGTCCCAGCAAAATGGCAAGTCCGAATGCATGATTCGAACAATCAAATATGTTGTTCGATGCCTTCTCTTCCAATCTCACCTTCCTTCCTCTTTTTGGGTCAAAGCTCTTCACTCCGCAGTTCATATTTTAAATATTCTGCCTTCTTCCGCTATACAAAATCAAATCCCATTCACCACTCTTTTTCACAAACCTGTTTCTTATTCTCATTTAAAAGTGTTTGGCTGTCTTTGCTTCCTCAACATCAACCACTATAATAATCCCAAACTATCTCCCCGATCTACACCATGCATATTTCTGGGATATCCATCAAACCATAGGGGTTATTGTTGTTTTGATCTTAAAACCAAAAAGATTATCATCTCAAGACATGTTGTCTTTGATGAATCTGTGTTTCCTTACCTTTCTGATTCTGGTCCTAAAGCCACTGATTATGATTTTCTTGATGTCGAGGATGAACCATCTCCTCTTTTACGTCAAATGCTTCAAACTCCTGCTCAAACCGAAGCTCCGGTGGTAGCAAACCCAATCCGCCTGCTCCACCACCTCTTCCGCCACAAGCTCCTGCAACTCACGCACCGGAGCCTTCTAGACACTCTATGTCTACTCGTTCCAAACACGGCATCAGAAAACCCAAACAGATTATCTCTCTTCACACCCAAAATATTTCAGCTCTCTCCTCTAGCCATCTAAAAGCTCTTTCAGATCCCTATTGGAATGCGGCCATGGATGATGAGTACATTGCCATAATTAAAAATTGTACCTTTGATCTTGTTCCTCGACCAGCAAATGTGAATATCATTCGGTCTATGTGGTTATCTAAACATAAGTACAAAGCTGATGGTACTTTATCCCGATATAAAGCTCGTTTGGTCGCCAATGGAAAATCTCAAGAAGCTGGTGTTGACTTTGACGAAACGTATGCACCGGTTGTAAAACCCGCAACAATTCGAACTGTTTTGGATGTAGGTCTTGCTGGAAATTGGCTGATACGCCAGCTTGAGCTAGACGAAACGATTTACATGGTGAGCTAGACGTAACGATTTACATGTTTCAACCTCCAGGGTTCGTTGCTACCGACAAACCGGACCTTGTCTGCAAGCTCAAGAAGTCTCTCTACGGTCTCAAACAAGCACCACGTGCTTGGAATGCAAGATTTACTCGCTTTGTTACTAGTCTTGGCTTTACGCAAAGCAAATGCGATGCAAGTTTGTTTGTCTACAGGAATAATGATGCCATCGCCTACTTGCTGCTCTATGTGGACGACATTGTCATCACCGCATCATCAACACCACTCTTGCACTCTCTCATTGCCTCTCTAAAAGCTGAATTTGAGATGACCGATGACGGACAACTCCACTACTTCCTCGGCATCTCCGCAACATTCAACGATGCTGGCCTCTTCCTTAGTCGGTCCAAGTTTGCCAAAGAGATTCTTCAACGTGCAAACATGGCTGATTGCAAGCCTTGTGCAACTCCTTGTGATCTAAACTCGAAGCTTCCCGCATCCGTAGGTGACAAAGTGGTTGATCCCACAAGTTATCGATCTTTAGCAGGTGCACTTCAATATTTAACATTTACAAGACCAGACCTATCGTATGCGGTTCAACAAGTCTGTCTCCATATGCATGATCCGCGTGCAAGTCATCTTCAAGCACTCAAACGCATCTTGCGCTATGTTCAAGGTACTAAGGGCTATGGTTTACAACTCCTCAAAAACCAAAAGTTGGAACTAAAGGCATACTCCGATGTTGATTGGGCGGGCTGCCCTTCCACTAGAAGATCCACGTCAGGATATTGTGTTTATTTGGGTAACAACTTAGTCTCTTGGTCCTCGAAACGTCAACACACCGACTCTCGTTCCAGTGCCGAAGCGGAATACAGAGGCGTGGCAAATGCTGTAGCTGAAGCCACCTAGATTCGAAACCTAATCCTTGAAATGCATTGTCCAATACGCTATGCCACACTCGTCTTTTGCGATAATGTTAGTGTTGTCTATCTTTCCACCAATCCCGTCCAGCATCAACGCACCAAGCACATCGAAATAGACATTCACTTTGTTCGAGAAAAAGTTTCACTGGGCCATGTTCGGGTATTTCACATTCCCTCTGCTTTACAATATGCAGACATCTTTACCAAGAGTCTATCGACTACTATTTTTACTGGTTTTCGTTCCAGTTTAGGCGTTGTCGATCCCACGTTTAAACTGAGGGAGAGTATAAGATTATGACAATAATCCCTTTGATTATGTAAATATGATCTATTTCCTTATTTCATATAAGAGTATCCCTGTAATCATGTAATCTCCCTGTAATCATGTAATCTCTTGTACTATATATGTTTATCAATACAATAGAACAATTCACGGGAAACATTATCACTTTCACCAGGTCCCCATTCCGATACATGAGTTGCCCCATCCTTTGTTGCTGTGGTACATAGAGAAAGTCGAGGACTGCAACAGGTATAACTTTCTTGTACGACATCCAAATCAAGTGATTCCAAGTCTGAGAATCTTCTTGAATGTGCATCTACCTTCTCCAAAAAATTCAGACCATTTGGTTTTGCCAATATCAATATCGAGCCTCTTCTTGTTCCTAGTTTAAGCAGCATCGAGCGGTTTGTACACCTCTCTGTAAAAACTTCATAACTCAATCAATTCAAAGGAGATTGCTGTGATTCAAAATTCCACGTCTTCAAGACACTTCAGGCTATCATCCTGAAAGTTTTTAGCTCAATATCTCTTGTAATTCTCTGTAGGAACCCTGATCTTCACACTGCATCAAATCTGTCTCTTTAACAAGATGACTTGAATACAAAAACGAACCACCAAAGGCTTTTTGCACAACTCCAAAGATTCAATAGACTTAGTAATGTTTCAAAAATCTTCCCAAGCTCCAAAAGTACCTAGAAATGCATGAATGCAATAAAACCGAGAAAACTAATTAAATGCAAGCCTAGGATGAATTATTCATAAAACATGCTAAAACCATGCAAGTTTAATACCAAAGTAAGACTTTGTGACAATAGAGCAAGACTCTTAATATGGTAAAATAACATGTTATCAACAATTATTTGCTGCTTAGCTCGAAGGATCTCTACTTTGTTACTGCGTGTCGTTGCTCTCTAAGGATCGATAATCTTGATACCACTGCGAAGCCTTTGCAGTTGCATGAAATATTTGGGTGAAAACTTTACCCTCATTATTAATTTTCCATCCTTTTTTTAAGTTCCAAAGTTCATTATCCTTATTTTTCCTCAACCTCTTGATTCTGATCGTGGATCCATCGTTTAGAAAATATATGATTCCCTTCAATAAAAAACACAAACATATGAAATCATGAACATAACCCTTATTTCGTTTCAAAACTCCAAAGAGGGTGACAATATCACTCTGGGTTTGAATGTAACATCCCTGGCCCGACTCATTTATAAAAATAGAGTTTAAATGAATTGATTTGGTTATCTATGTCAATAATGTGCACTTACCTTTTCCGGTAACTTGTTTAAAAGAACTTAAGGGTTCGATCCGCGGTGCCGTGTGAGTGAGGACAAAACACGGGAAAGGTTACGTGGTGATTGCAGGGTCAGTAAATCAGTGATCGGGCAACTTACGTAAAAAATGACGCACCAACCATCGGATAGTGGTGGGGCCCAAGAGTCTGGTGAAGGGACGGGTGACCCACTGGTAGGGGCAGACGGAGCGTTATAAAGTGGTATCAGAGCCCAGGAAGTCAAATCGATGCTGTCTTGGGGCTTGAGGGTTAGGGGCTTGGTCCGGTTGTGATCCGGAGGGTCAGAGATGATGATATGTAGAATTCGGGGACGAATTCCGGTTAAGTGGGGGAGAATTGTAACATCTCTGGTCCGGCCCATTTAGAATAATAGAGTTTGAATGATATGGCTACCTATGTCAACAAAGTGCACTTACCTTTTTCGGCTACTTGCTTGCAAAAACTCAAGGGTTCGATCTGCAGTGCCGTGTGAGCGAGGACAAAACACGTGTGAGTGAGGACAAAACACAAGAAAGGTCATGTGGTGATTGCAGGGTCAGTAAATCAGTGGTCGGGCAACTTAGGAAAAAAATAACGCACCGACTGTCGGACAGTGGTGGGGCCTAGGAGCCCAGTGTAGGGAGGGGTAACCCATTGGTAGGGGCGGATGGAGCGTTATAGTGAAGTTCTTATCACTCTACTGTTTCCTTCTTTTATATTATACTAAAGAAAGACTGTGCGCTGCACTGAAATACTATTCATATGATTTTTATTATCATTTAAATGTTATATGTTCTATATATAAGTGATGTCTAAGAATTTTTTCTTCAAATTTTAAAAAATCATTTAATTTTTGTTTTTTTTACGTAAAAAGATCATTTAAAGTTTTAATATGTATGTAAACCATATGATGATATATACATATGTTTTATTTCGATTTTTTTATTATAGTCTATTACGAAAAAATGTTGTTAAATAATTAATAAGTGACAATTAGATGATTAAGTAAATCCCATCCTCTAAAGTCGTAGTTGTAAAATATTCTCAATTTTTAAAGGTAAAATCATTTAAAGTTATGACAATCAAATTTGTATACCTTTGTAGAACTTTTTCATGAAATGCAAATGATCTAATAATTTAGTGTCTCCAATTCTATTAAATATAGTCATTAAGTTGACTTTATGTTTCTTAACTAAAAAAATAAATGCATTAAAGATAATGAAGTATAAAAGATAGTATTAAAACTAATTTAATTTTTTGAGATTATATTTTATTTTTGTGAAAGTACCATTAACAAAAATAATATGAATTTTTTTATATAATGAGAATAGAATAACACGATAATTTATTTTAATTTTTTAAAAAATATTTATAATCAAAGAATTACAATAGATAGTTAAAGCATAATTTTTTTTCTTATTAGGTTTTGAGAAGAAGAGAAAATGTAGTAAATCTAAAAAATATCAGTAAAAAGATGTGGAAAAGTAACTCAGAATTTTTGTGAGTAACTTTGGTAAAGTTTAAAAGGGGAAGATTAAAACCAAATCAGACACATCGCAGCTCTTGAGGATTAGTTGAGGAACAAAAACCTACTTTATTATATAAGATCTCTAGATGTGGTAATCTCTGTTTTTTTCTAACATTTTGGGTTTTGCAACAAACCGAAAGGGCCATCGACTATGGATCAAATGCAAATCAAAAGCATGGTTTACATGTTTATGAGAATTCAACTTATACAATTTTCAAAATTATTTATTTTGTTCTTTTCTATGTACTTCCATTTATATTATGCATTATGTCATCAGTGTGTTACAATATTGTTAGCATGTATTTTTTTTGAAACTATAAATTAATAAATACTCAAAACAATTTTAATTAAAATTCATTCAAAAAACCCATCATTAGTGACATAATTTGGAATACGATGAGTATTTTAACCGAATGAAACAAAAGGAATTGTAAATGTAGAAAATGTTTAATCCATCTCAATCAATTATGTAGTAAACTTGTTATCTTAAAATAATGAAAATTTAACAAAATCATGGATTAGAGAGTTCCTCAATCAATTCATGAATAGTAATTAATCGATTTCTAATTAACTCTATAAATTAATAATTTTTTAACGAAAAAGTTTCTCTTTTTTTTTTTTCCTCCCGTTATTACAATATGTGTCCAGTCATGAAAATGGCTGCTCATGCATCAACATGTGTAAATCGGATTAAGGTAAGCAATCTTAAATTATTTCAAAAGAACCAAACATAATGTAGATTTTGTTGCTTCAATCGTTACTCTAGAACTAAAGTGCAACCATTTGTGTTTTTTCCCGTTCCTATAATATGTGTCCAGTTACAAAAACCATGTTTTAGTGCATCAACTGCCGTAAACCAGTATAATATTAAAATCTTAAATTAACTGAATAGAAACATATATTATAATGAACTGGTTGCTTCTGCTATTGCTCTACAACTTAAGTGCAACCTTTTAATGGAGTCAAGGCAGGTACGGTTGATATCAAATGTTTTGGAATATATTATTTTCGTCGTATATGCTTGTAATTTTGGTTATTGTATATATACTTTCGATGTTTTATTCATTATTTAATATAGTGAAGTACAAATCTTATATACAAAACTGTCATTTACCATATGTTTCATTGTTGATCCCCCGATATAGTAAGTGCTACCTTGGTATTGTACTCCTTGTTCAAAGCATGACTTTGTTTTTTCTCCATTATAGTTTTCAAAGATAAATAAGCTGCTAAATGTTAGTATATAAGATGATTTAGAGTTATAATGTCTAAAAAAAGTTCATTGTAGTTTGCTTTTCTTTTCAAGTGGATTCCTAATTTTAAAAGACATAATTAGCCTTAATTATTGCTCTAACATATTATAGAGAATAAACACACAAAGATTATGTCAAATTACGTGATACGTACGATGGTAGGGAGGTCATGAGTTTGATACTAACTTATAATTTTTTTTTTTTGTCGAACTAAATTAGAAAAGTTTGACAATTAGTGATGTTTGTATTGTAATCCTAGGAAAAAATTATTTGAAAGAAAATATTTTGGAGAGATTAAACATCTCTTTACATGTCTTCTTAATTTCAAGTATTTTCCATTTTTTCCATTCATTGTCATATAAAGTAATCATAACCCTAATCTTA
>OVAF01003505.1:0-12169 GCA_900406245.1 Odontarrhena argentea
TGTTCAGTCGCAAATTATTGCAACTACAAATGTAGTTGCAATTTTCAGTTGCAATTGATCTGTTTTCTTGTAGTGTGCTCAGCCTTTCCTGCTCAGCCTCTGCTACTCAGCCTTTGCTGCTCAGTCTCTGTGTTTATTCAAATTGTTCTTTTATTGCTTTTAATTCTTTTCATAAAATAGAGATCCATTTTTCTTTCCGGTAAGTATTTTATTTTTGATGATAAATTAAATTAAAAAATATGTTAAAAAGTCTATAAACTAGTCGCACACTTGTTAAACTAGTCGCACACTTGTACAATGATCGAAACAAAGTGTTCGCCCTAGCCGAAATTCTCTCAGACACAACAACTGAGGTAGGTAAGTAGCCGTCGCCGCCACTGTGCTATGCCGCTCATGTTGGCTTCGCTTGCTATTGCCGATGGCTCTGCGTCTCCCGCATCTCCCCGGCTCATCCACGATCGTTGGGACCCACACCTCTACGCACTGGTCGTTATTCGTGGCATCATTGTTCTCCCCCTAAACCACAAATCCCCCAAGATCCGCCTCCAATTTCCAGATCCACGGACCAAGCCACGACCCACATTCACTTAACACATGTTTCGGCAAATCTGAGATCTCTACCTATGCTCCTCCTCGCTTCATCTTAAACCACCGGCTCCAAAATAAGACTCCAAACACCGCCGCGCTTCCCAGCTACCAGAAAGCCCGACCTCCGGCGAGCCTAGCTCGCTATGGTAAAATGGATTTTAACTTTTTGGTTTAAGGTGAATGTTAGAGTCCTCTGGTCTTGAGTTTCCGATGCAAACTTTCATATGCATGACCTTACTCCGACAGCAACCTCCGACTCATCACTCCATGGCTACGCTGCCATGAGCGTCCGGCCGAAACCCTAAACAGGGTCCTCCCTCACTGTCATGAGCTTCATGTCTCGGGAATTGACTTCATCACTCTAGTGGGCATGCACTCTCTAAAGCTTCTTGAGCACATCAAGTATACCAAGTTAATAAAGCCCGACAAAAATAAAATAAGCTCAACAAATCAGTTAAACCCATCAAGTCAAGGTCCAAAAAAGCAGAATCTACAACTCAAACGGCTAAAGTCGTCGTGTTTTCAAGCTTCGCCGTTACGGTATCTCAAGCTCCAACTCACGCTCGACCTATGAATTTGGTCACCGAACAAAGTGAAGATCTCTTCAAGGTCTTTCCATTATTTTCACATGTGAGAACCCTATTAGTATCTGCTTATTGTCTTATCTATTTATGTATTAGCTTGAACCATAATTCTAAATTGTTGGCAAAAACTCTTAAAATTCTACTGATTGTGAAGTCGGGATAAAATTAATGAGAAGATATAATTGAGAAAGAAAAAACGCACACCTAGCCTACACGTTTGGAAGAGAAAAATGAAATTAATGAAGCGAAAATGGTCCACTTATTCTTCAATTAATTATTCTTATATTGATAATATTCTTGAAATATATAACGTATAATATACGTTGCATTATATATATTGTAATATGAATCAAATAATAGGATTAATCATGCAGTATGGTCCGCGGCTATTCTCGCGTGTAGTAGTTAACTAGTGAGGGATCGTGAAATTCTAGCTAGCTTATTTAATTAAGTTTGACAACCTAGGCCCTAGCTACTTATATTTACTCTGTTCACATGCAAACAAAATAAAATACAAGTATATTTATGCATATACTTAACAATATTGTGTTGATTAAATTATACAGTCAGTATTAATCATCAGTAATATTATATTCTCTCGTTAATTATCTGCCATTGATTATTGAGTACAAGATTGATCAGAAATCATTCATCACTTGCTCTGATTCAGTCGGCTCCATCAGAATGGTTTAAAAAGAGAGGAAACAGGAGACGTAAGACGTTAGTCCGGTGCACATCTCACTCACAAGTCACAGCATTGACCATGTAATACATAGACTGCATCTTCACAAATTCGAAGGACTCTTTGGATTCACATTCGTGGATACAACTAAGGTTTTTTTTTTTGTTTTTTCTAAGATATTCCCTCTTTAGTTTTTATTTATGCAAATAACATTCTTTTTTATTTGTTAAGTGCTAAATTTATCATTTCAAGAAAAATATTAAGAATATTTCAAGAAGTATAGCAAATAATCAGGTATTTATCGGGTATTAATGGTACATCCATTAATATGTTTTATTATTTATACTATAAATTGATGTGTTGTATACACTTTATGTTTATTCATATAACTTTACAAAAATCTTGTATCTAATAATTATTAATAAGAGTTTAACATTTTAAATAAATCAGTATTTTGTATTTTGTATACTTTTTAATAAATGGTGAACAACTTTAAGTTAAAACAAGATCATTAATAATTATCAATAAAATAACAAAAATTAAGCTGTGGATAAAATTAAGCAAAAGATATTGTGGGAGAACATCGATTGGATTGCGTTATTTTATAGTTTTAGAATATTTATTTCAAAAATAATTTAGCACATTTTTAAAACAATTAATAGAAGATAACTAATAGTTTATCAGTAAATAAAAATTTAAGCTGTGAATATGATTAAGCAAAAAATATTATCCGCGAATATGGATAGAATTCTTAATTAATATACTTTTTGTCAATACTAAAATACTTTTTTATATATAATTTATGGAAATAGTGGTAAAGCAACGAGGTCCAAAATCAAACGGCCGGGACCAACATGTAGGGGGATTAGCCATCTAAATGCCAAATTTTTTCGTAGAAACTTTGAAAAGGGAGCGACCTCTTTAATTTCATATCCACAATTCATTCAAAGGTTCACACTCACTCTCTCGAATGAATTCAAAAATGGGAAAATTTCGTATCTACTACTTTTTAAAAATATCACATTTTTAAGATCTATTTTTATAAATATATCGATTTAAATAGAATTATCATTTTTAATTTTTTAAAATGTTTTATAATGGTACAAGTGGTCTTTGCCTACTGGCAAGTAGTAAATCCACAGAAGACTGATACATTCGGGATCGAATTCCACTCTTTGTATTATGCTGGATTTGACTATTAAATCAGTCGGTTGTGGTCCAAAGGATATTAATGTATAGTTGACAAAAGAAATATTTTATTATATTTTATTGATTTTAACTCTAAAATCTAAAAAATATAAACTCTAAAATCTTAAACTTTAGACCCAAATAATTATTAAAAAATAAATTTTAATCTTATAAAATTTTAACTCTAAACTCTAAACCCTAGAACCTAAACATACACTAAATCCTAAAAAGAAAAAATATTTTTGAAAAACATCAACGAAACTTTTTAAAAATAATCTTTAAAAGTAATATTTATAAATTTTTAGTGTATGATGAATAATGATATGATGAATAATATGGTACATTTTTAACCAGTCACAGGGGAGAATATTAGTTAGGGAAAATATCACTAATTTTTTTAACACTATTCTTTCTTTCAAAAATACATTTTTTAACCACTATTCTTTCAAAAGTATACTTTAAAGAAAAATTGTTTTAAATATCACTTATCATTCTTAAAACTTAAACCTTAAATCGTATCACTCATTCTCACTTTTATTTATAGAGTTATAGGGTTTAGAATAGTGTTTTTAGGGTTTTTAACCCCTAAAACCACCAATCTAAACCCAAAAATAGGTTCCACCCCTAAATAACTAAACCATATAAATCATAACTTAATTAAACCCTAAACCAACCCTACACCCTAAATCCTAAAGCCATACCATAAATCCAAAATCCTAAACTCAATTAACAAGGTTAAAAGAATCTAAATACATAAATTTTTAAAAATATAAAAATAAAAGTGTAAAAATGAAAAATAATCATTTAAAAAATGTATTTGGAATAATTTCTGTATTAGTTAACTTGTCATCCTCAAATATATTAAGGAAAATTGACGCATTTGACCCAAAAAAAACACTAATTCTTTACAAAATAATCCACCAATATGCACTTCCAATAAAAAAAGATAACATATATGTATACGTCCAATAAGATACGTATGTGTGATTCCGTCCACATGGTCTTACAAATGTCAAAGGAACCATCTTTGATATTTTAACTCAATTTCCTCTCCTTTCCTTCTAAAACCAAACTTTAATTAGAGCTACTTTAAATTTTAATTCGATTAACTACAATAGGAAAATCAGATAGTTTAATAAGTTGCTTCATTTATTTAGTTCATAAATGCACATGTGCATTTCCGCAACATGCTCTTAAAATTTTAATCACAAAATAATTAAAAGTTGCTTTGGTTTGGGTGAAGAAACAAGAGATAAACTTGTTCAACAATAAAAACCATGCCGAATAGACAAGTTCACATTATTATTATTATTTTAAAATTTTCTGGCCTGCCTGTAGATGGATTTTGAGTTTTTTTTTTAGTAAATATTATGAATGTAAATATGATATAAAATAAAATTTATGGTTTTACATCACTGTTTAATCTAAATAATTTTGAAGTCTTTCCAAAGAAAAGTAAAAATCCAAGATTACAAACAATTTTTATGGATGGGAATTAGTTAAATTAATTAGCCATAGACTCGTTATGTTGCCAAAGTGTTTTGTGTGTCTATTTTGAATCTGTCGATTAATTTCTCCAAACGGAATAGAGGATTTTGAGTTTCCCTTAAATGTATAATTCTGTCACGTTTATTTAGGTGAGGCTGACGTTGATATCTAGCCTTAACATCACTGAGACATATTTTGTTAAAGTATTGTGAGCGTTGGATCTCTAGCTTCTGATGATGCATAGGAGCATGATTGGAGATGGTCTAAGAAAATAAGAAGTTAGATATATGTACCTTGACTCTTAATATGTTCTTACGTCCAAGTTTAATAATACTTTTTAGTGCCATGACAGTTAGAATTTGGTGAGCGATAACGAAAGCATTATCAATTACCGACTAATGATGGGATACATTTTTCTAACCCAATAACAATAAATATAAACCATAGTGAATATGCAGCTGTTTAACGTTTGGAATTGCGCTGATTAAATAAAATTTAATCAAAGACTTTAAAGTTTGTAATCAGAGCTTATGGTCATGACCCAAATTTTAATTAATTTGACGTATGTGTAAATGTATGAATTGTAGACCAAAAAATAGGTTTGTTCTGCCAGTTGAGCATAATACGTAAGACAAACATATGATTTCTTCTTTGCTATTAAGCTAGCTCAAGAGTTAGCATCTCTACCCACAAAAGAGAAAGAAGGCTTCAATCTCAAACTTGTTAACCTATAGAATTCACGGGGCCGGATAGCTCAATAATCGCGGCCATGCAGTTGGGCTATCTACAATCTGTATTAGAGACATAAAATCTGATTCAAAGATGACCCTTTTATAGATTATGAATCTGATTAGGATTTAAGGACAATAGATATTTTCCTATAGTGAGGTTGCTACTTTTGCATCAAGCACCGATCTCAACAAAAAATAAAAATAAGATTTGGCACCATACCATCGAATATTCTCGTTTTCATTCCTCAACACTGGATATATATAGCTTTTTTATTATAATCTTGTAGTTGCAAATTCATTATTTAAATTATTAATTTCATGATTTTATAGTGTGGTTGTTAGTGTGGTTGTTATTTATTTTTTTTTTTAATTAATTTCTATACCTTAACACCACAATTTTCTTTACTTCTTAATAAAATGGTAATAGCACGTTATTATTATACTGGTTTCTGTTAGCTAAAAAAGAAGGCGTTGGAAATCAAAGGAGGATGTTCAGAATAAAGAAGGAAAGCGTTGGGAATGAGAGGACAATGTTTGGAGTATGACTCTGGGTACGACTCTATTACTAGACTTCAAAAGCTGATTGGTGTATGACTATTACCAGACTTCATAGAACAGACTTGCCCATACTTCAGAGAAAAATGGAAGTTACACCACACATATGATTGTTGGCTAGTTTTAATAATGGTTGTAGGTTATGTTTGAGTTTTTGAGATTGGTTCTTGTTAATATTGGTTGTCGGAAAAAGTATTTAATAACTGTATATATTAATATCTTATCTAATCAAAAATAATTAATATGAATAAAAAATATGTTTTTTAAAAAACTACAGATTTTCCGTAGCGACAAAACCCACAAATGATCATTAGTAGCTATTCTGAAGCAAATCTGAAAATGATTGATACAAATATACAATAGCAATTGTAACGATTATTGTGTAGATAAATCGTAGCTAATTACTCATGATTTTGGCGACTAATGAATTTGTGAGTACTGTAGCTCCCGACAATTTCCAACGGAACCATTTGTTTCAATGTCATTCTGATCATGGAGCAAAAAATAATTTGGTATAAAAACTTTTTAATATCCATGAAAAACAGTAGCTACAGGCTACAGCCTACATGATAGTTCTCAAATATGGTGGATTATTATTTAAGTGTGAGTGGGAGTTAAGAGTGTTGAAATTGAGTTGAGATACTCGTTTAATAAGTACGTCGATTGACGAAGATGCGCTAAAACGCGCGAAGGTAAAGATGCTCGGCCCTGCTTTGTGTGCGGGTCCGAGAATTGCATACAATGAGAAGAAACTCGGCCAGGCTTTTGTGCGCGGGTCCGAGATCGAGTTGAATACAAAGAGAAAATAAAACTAAGCTATGTTTGGCGCTCTAGCTAGTCCGAAGACTTGACTTGACGCTTCAGATCTCTGCCGTATTTATAGGCTTGGTTTCTAGGGTTCCTATAGACAATCACGTGGATCCACTTGATTTTTCAGAATGTTCCTGGGCTTCTTGGCTGAACATGCATGCTGTGCTAGGCTGATGGTTTTTTAGAATGATGAGCTTAATCAATGTGACAAGCCCATCACTATCACTATACTAGAACTTCTTTAAATTCATATTCGATAAATTAATATTTCGGTGAATTAATAATTTTTCTCAGTCTCAAAATTAGTTTATGAACCAAATAATACTTTTATAAATTAATATCTCGATAAATTAATATAATATTATTGTTCGAACTCACTATCTCGATCAACACAATCGTTTTAGGCACACCATGCCCTCTGGCGACTTCTTCAAAGAACAAGTGAGCAATGTGAGATGTATTGTTAGTCGTTGCGCAAGTAAAAAAATGCACCACTCTTTAGAATGGGTCAACAGCAACAAAAACAGAAATCTTTCCTCTTTAGTTCTAAGAAAACCCAAAATGAAATTCATAGATAAATAATCCTTAAGAGGTTAATTATATTACTTAAATAAAGCGAGTAAAGATAGTTTCTCAACTATTAATAACACCACTTGACAACACTATATACATATTTATATTTATACATAACGTTTTATAATATAAAATGGACATGTAAATTAAAGCAATGGTGATCACTTCACATCGCACCAATGTAGTGGAACTACACGTCTCTGTGTAATCACATGGTCGAATTAATGGTTAAGTATTTAGCAATTAATAAGGAATCTTAAAATAACATCCCTGACGAAATAACAAGTACATATAACTTTATATTCCATACAAATTATATTTAACAAGAAAAACAAAAACAGTACTCTTGCTTTAGAATACGTCATTTTTTCTCCTTTTTTAAATTTTAAGCAGAGGTTTTGGTTTTGGTTTTGTTTTGATTTTCGACATAACTATGTTGAAGTTTTTTTATTTTAAAAAGAAATACAATTGGATCATTTTGTTTTATTAAAAGTCGTCACGACTTGGTCCAACGCCCAATTCACAAGTTGCTCGGCGTTTATCATGTTAGTTAGCCACCGAACTAGACACTTTCAGATTTGTTTATTTCTATCTTCAAATACAGTCTTTGATACTTTTGTAAAACTAAGACTTCAGCTAATAATATCATCGCAATATTTTTGTTATATATATACAATAATATTTTAAGAAACGTAGTTTATAGTCCAGTTTAGTACATTTTACAAAAAAAAAATATATAGAATTTTTAATCTATTGTACTTTAAAATTTCAAAGAAAATTTAGGATTGAGTTTACTTGAGTTCTTCAAGAAAATAAACTCACTTATCCACATTAAAAATTAGTTTGATATTCATGTTAATTCTATTCGATTTATTTAGTCCTAAAGGGCTAAATGGTTCTTTAAACAATGTAAAAAGAAAATATGTCTATTATATATAATATATATGAAATATTTTTGGTCATCTTAAATCAAGAATGGGTCTTCTAAAATTGAAAAAAGACAGTAGAAACGGCACCCTAAAATAAATAAAACTATATTAATCAAAATCAAAATAACGATCAACTCCACTACAAAAAGTCAAAACGTTGACCAACGAAATTATTTAACCAAGTCTTCCACTACATCTCTATATAAACATCAAAACCAAAACCACATTTTCTCATCCCAAAAGAAAAGAAAATATGGAGAAACCAATTTCTCTATTGATATGTCTCATTCTCTTCACCTTCTCCATTTCATCATCTCTCCATGAAGTCGAAGCTCGAAAGCACTCCAACAAACCCGCGAGGATCACGAGCCTAGTCTCGAGATCTCTCTACGACTCAATCTTTATCCACAAGGATAACAACGCATGTCCTGCAAAAGGTTTCTACCCATACGAAGCATTCGTGGAGGCGACGAGGTGGTTCCCGAGATTCGCGAGCGTAGGAAACATTAGGACAAGGCGGCGCGAAGTGGCGGCCTTCTTGGCGCAAATATCACACGAGACGACGGGAGGTTGGGCTACGGCCCCGGACGGACCGTACGCGTGGGGGTTGTGTTTTAAAGAAGAAGTGAGTCCACAGAGTAATTATTGTGATGCTTCTAATAAGGAGTGGCCTTGTTTCCCTGGCAAGTCTTACAAAGGAAGAGGCCCCATCCAACTTTCTTGGTACGTCTTAATAGTTTACACTTCTGTTATCTATCTATATATTATTGTCCTTAGCTTTTGGTTAATTTGTAATATTACTCTCTCGATGAACAGGAATTACAATTACGGGCAGGCGGGTCGTGCATTGGGATTTGACGGTCTAAGGAACCCTGAAATTGTTGCCAACAACTCTGTTATAGCCTTCAAGACAGCTCTTTGGTTTTGGATGACCGAACAGGCTCCTAAACCGTCTTGTCATGACGTCATGGTCAACCGCTACAGGCCGACGAAAACAGATCGAGCCGCCAACCGGACTGTCGGTTACGGTTTAACCACCAACATCATAAACGGCGGGTTAGAGTGTGGGATTCCAGGAGATGGACGGGTCAGTGACCGGATCGGATATTTCCAAAGATACGCTCAGTTGTTTAACGTTAATACGGGGCCTAATTTAGACTGCGAGAACCAAAGACCATTCTCCTAGAAAAGAAACTATAAACTACATCTATGTAACAATCAAAAAGTGAAGTACAATCATTAATAAAACACACAAGGCTCAGAGATTTTCTGTTTTACATTTACTTGTACGTGTACCGTGACATAAAGTTGTTGACCTCAGTAGCGATTTCATATGCGCCTTCTACACAACGGCCTAAGGCTACGCCAGCGACATAATTACCACCTAAGATGATCCCTTCGTAGCCCGAAGATGTTAGAGATGATTTAGCTGTGTCCAGGATATCAAAGTGACCAACTAGAAACTGAGGAATGGCTTGAGGCCATACTCTAACCCCTAGTTTAAGTGGGTCAGTTGAATTCGGCTTTATCAGCATTTTCCTCAAATCACGATCAACAGCTTCCACTAACTCACCTTCCGACTGCAAAGTCAAAAGACCAACGAGAGAAGGAAAAGATAGTTGTTAGATATTCTTATTCGAAGAAAAATGTGTCTGTTGCTTTTTACCTTGGATAGAATCCCGGTGTTGGTAGCACCGCCGATGTAGTTCAACAGCAAAACTCTTCCAGGTGGCGCTCGGTTTGGAAAGAGAGAAGAACTGTATATAGTTCCTGAAGAAAATCCGAAGGACATTGAGATTATTCATCATTTTGAAATAATAATTAAAAAAAAAAACTAAAAGTATATTTACCAAGAGTTTCGACTCCTTGTGTGCGTGGATGCAATTGCCCAAAACCCTTTAGTTCACCATCTATTAAACATTCTGTCCGGATTGCTTCTTTCGCGTAAGAGATAGATACTGCTGCCACTGGTGGATAGTAGAGTTTTGCGAGTGCACTCGCTGCAGATTCCTGAAAAACAAGAGACAGTTGCAACACTTGATCTATAAGAATCCAGATTAATCTATTTGAAACTGTGTTGTGTGCAATGTTTAGAGAATGCGGAACTTACTGACAGAGGACGCAAGAGACTACTTGCAACATGAGATGGCACAGTCATTACAACACTTTTGCTCTGCACAGAAACTATACCCTCCGGAGTCTCATAAGTTAAGTTGTACCCTCCGCTTTCCAGCTTAGTAATACTTGAGAGTTTCCAAGAGAGCTTAACTTTGCTACCCAACCTGTCAAATAGGAATGGATTACAGAGATCACTTGAAAGTCTTTGCCTTTCTTTTTGCTTCCAATAGAGAGAGACAAGTGTTACATACCTTGCAGATATTGCTTCTGGCAACATACTAAGTCCCTTCCTAAAAGAACCAACTGTTTGGCCTTTTGGTTTTGGCAGGCGCCTACAGAAGCAAGTGGAGCTATTTTACAAATATATATCAAGAGACAAAAGACCCAAGCGACTGAAAATTTAAATTAACTCACGGGTCTCGTTCTACTTTGGGAGCATTTTTCCTCTCCTGAATTGCCTTAAAAGTACCACCGATGATACTTCCACCATTTTGCTCAAGTTTCCAAACCTTCCCAAAAGCTGCTTTCATACTCAGTTTTGAAGGATCACCCGCATAAACACCTGAAATGGAATTAAAAGCTTTAAAGGTACGCTAAAGAAACAGAGCAAATCTTAGTTTCCCAATCTCACCTAAAACATGATTGGCCCAAGTGGTGAAGTATAGATATGCATTTATTACTTCAATAAAATGATAACAGAAAGAATCCTGCATGTAACTGATTTCCATTTATCACTCTACCTGAACAAAACGGTTCAATCAGGCGCTCAAATACTTCAGCACCGAGATTACGCCGCACAAATTCTTCCACCGACTCTTCACGACCCTGTCACCTTTGCCAAACTCAGAACATGAGAAAAATCTACCCACATAAACCTTACTATGAGATAATCTACTTGTGATCAGGGTACAAACTGGAGGTGATGGTCGAATGCCGATAGCACCAAGACCAGCCCTAATTTTCCCACCAATGCTCATCAAATCGAAGAAGGGTAAATCAGTTAGCTTCGATGGAACCGGCCTTAGTTTCCCATTCCACAACACAAACCTTGGCGCAGTAGGGTCACCCAACACCAAATCATCCTTCAAGCCACTATCAACCTGAACTAACCATAAACAGAGATCGCTCGATTCACAAATCAAAAGATATTCTCACAACCAAATGTCAAATTTCTCATCTACAACAAGCAGCTAGTTCAATTCCATTGTTCTAAGTCAGAATCGAAGTCTAAAGAAAAAGTCAATTTCGTTGTTTGTCAATCAAGAACTTACCACCATAGTGAGCATGGGATCCGAAGGTTGAAAGCTATTAGGACCTTCTTCCCAGAGAAAACCATTCTCTTCACGAGTGATAATGTTACCTCCAACACGATCCTTAGCCTCGGTCACAATCAAATTGGGTGCAGCGTCAGGGTGCTTAGTAACGAGCGCCTGCGCAATGCAGAGACCACTAATACCTCCGCCAACGATCACACAATCCGCCGTGACGGTGGTTCCTCCGCCTTCAATTTTGGAAGATCCAACGGTTGGTCCACCGGCTACCGAACATCGCAGTTTAAGAGGCTTATAGACATGTAGCCGACGATTTGGGCTGGCGAACGACGGCAGAAGCGAGTGACGGAGAAGAGATAAATCCATGGAAATGGTGATGAGCGAGCGAGCGTGAGAGAATCGGCAATTTTGTCAGCTCCTGGATTGCGCTATCGGGAAGAAAAGAGAGATATTATCCTGCATACACTCACACCGTAACTGAGTGTGGACCAGATTTGGTTTGGGCTGAGAGTTGGGTTTAACCCAAATCTATAGTTAGATGACTATAGGCCCAATAGGCCTTTTTCTTTTTAACCCTGTAACTAGGTTCGAGCTTGGCGAATCATTGGCTGAAACACTCTCTATAGAGAGGAAATGAGCTATAATGCTCTGA
>OVAF01003506.1:0-11219 GCA_900406245.1 Odontarrhena argentea
GTGGCAGCCTCTCAGAGCTAGTTGAGAGAAGTAACCTTACTTTATTATAAAGATATTTATAACAATGTCCAACGAAAATTTGATAGTGCATTTAGTTAGGTCATCTATCTTCTTTCCGAAGGACAATTTCTTTTCATGTTCTTGCAATTGTAACTCCCTTGAACTAGAGAGAGAGAGAGAGTTTGAATTTTGAATCGCGATCTGCCTCTCCGGTGACCGGCGCTCCTCGCCGGTGCCGTGAGAGGGCTTCTCCCTTTTCTTCCTTCTTTAGAGCTTAGTGAATAAGGATCTCCGGTGAAGCGTGGGCGTGGAGATTTCGGGTCAGATCGGCGGAGAGCTCCTGTGGTGGCGATGTTGAGGACGGCGGCGACAACCCGAAACCCATGGAATCACGGAATTTGAGGACGGCGGGGCTGACTCCTTGAAAACGCGGCGGAGAGGCGTGAGGCGTCCCGAACCGGTGAGTCAAGATCTCGACTCGGTTATGAAAGCTCGAGGAAGGAATATCTGCTACGACAGTCACGACGGAGCAAGGCTGTTCCGGAGAGACTCAGCCGAATCTCGGTTATCTCCTCGAAGCTTCCGGTGACGAGCTTGGTTACCACCGCCTCTACCTGTTTCCCCGATTCCGATCAAGAAAGAGGAAACGACGGTGAAGTTTTAACCTGATTTGATAAGAGTTTCTTCGGATCTTTCAGGGATCGATGAGTCATGGGGATTTGAAAATTCCGTGACGAAATACGGCCCGTTAGAATGTGGTTCCGGTAGATGGTGGAGATGATTACGTCGCTATAGAAGAAGAAGAAAGATTCAATTCCATCGAAACCCCAGCTACCGGAAATTCTCAGTCTCAGCCCCGGTTGAGCCGGATGAGTGTCAGTCGGACCTGTTGTCCGTTTTAGGTTTAAGGACCGGAACAGTGAAAGCCTGAGATACAAGACCTTCTGATGATGCGCCTATGGTGTCGATACTATTAGGTCAATTTCTACACTCTGATCATAAGGACCAATAGTTTGGAACTGCTTTGAACTTCAGATAGGTTTTGTTTCTTTAGTGTTAGTAGTTGTTCTCGGTCTAAGGGTCGATTTAGGGGTCTAAGAGAGGATTTTATTCCGAGTCGTGGGATAATATCCTCTCGTTCGTGGTGTAAAATGCAATGTTTTTCAGAGGTAGCGTTGGATCCGCCTAGTGATTCAGGGTTGTACTATTCTGATACATTGCATTGCTTTGGGTTAAAGTCCAGAGGCCAAAAGTTGTGTATGTACCGTGTTTGGTATATTTGGTTAAATGAAATGAGATGTTGAGCAAAAAAAAAAAAAAAAAAAAAAAAACCCCCAGCGCCATTTTTATATTTATTTTTTTTGACCGTATGTTATCAATTTGAACTCTCATTCACTGGTCCGTTTTCACCAAACCAAATTATGCGAAGAAACTCTCATACATAGTGGTTATACTTATATGTGAGGAAAAGTAGAAGTTATAAAAATTCGGGGTTTATCACAAGCACGAACTTGGAAAGAAGTGTGTGAGAGAGAGACAAAAAACAACAGACGTCATTACAAGGAGCGTACACGACACGCGCGAGTTAGATTGACACACAAGTGCATTGCACGCGCCTACACAGGCGAGTGAGTCCAGACACAATGTGGATAATCATGGGAAAGATAATAATATTTTCAATAGCTCGAGGAAGGATGCTAAGATACGCGTGAGAGGAATTAGTAGCTTAACCTACGCTGTCTTTAAGTCGTTGTTAAAACCTACGTTGGGTCCTCAACGTAATCGCTCTTCGCTCCGTCAAATAGGGTTTGTCGCTTCGTATCTCTCTGTAACTCTCAACGATCGTCCATGGCTAACTCCTCCGCTGGCTCCGCCGCCGACCACCGCAACAAGCATCTCTCAATCAATCCACCGCATCAGATCTTCAAAGGTATCATTCCCATTCTTTATCATCGATTCAATTAGAGTATTACCTTTCGATTAGGGTTTTGGGTGTGTCCGCCTCATTTTCTTAAACTCACTTGTCACTGACAAATTCGTTGGTGATGGTACCAGTGAGCTCTCTTGGATTCTCAAATTAAGTTTGTGGTTGTAGATCCATAAGATGTGGATTGTTTCCGTAGAGGATGTTCCTCTGCTGTATCCATTAGAGTGACATTTCAGCATTTTCTGTGCAGATATCCAGGCTTCTGACAATCCGATTCCTCTTTCCCCTCAGTGGCTTCTCTCCAAACCAGGGGAGAGCAAGACTGCAATGGCAACTGTGGTATGTTCATATCGCTTTTTTCCTTTCAGTTATATATTTGACTGACTTGTGTGTGTATCATGCTTAATCTTTTTCAGGAAGCTCAGGCGTTGCAAAATCAGCATGCAAACCAATCAGATGTTGTGAGACCTCCAGGAAATGGAGAGGAGACACCAGATAATCTGAAGAAAAAAGATGTTTTCCGCCCTTCCTTACTTGATGCAGAAAGTGGTCGCCGTTGGCGAGATGAGGAAAGGGATACCTTGTCCACAATTCGGAAAGATCGCTGGCGTAATGGGGAAAAAGACGTAAGTGATGTTAAGAAGGTTGAACGCTGGGATAATGTGGGCTCTAGACACTTTGGGGAACCACGACGTGGTCCAAATGACCGGTGGACTGATTCAGGAAATAAGGATGCTGGCCAAGAGCAGCGGCGTGAGAGCAAGTGGAACTCTCGCTGGGGGCCTGATGAAAAGGAAACTGAAATCACGCGCAATCGCTGGGATGAATCTGGTAAAGATGGTGACGGCATTCGTGAGAAAGGTCCGTCTCTACCTTCTGTTGATGGAGACCATTACCGTCCTTGGAGACCCTCTCAAAGTCGAGGAAGAGGAGAAGCTCTTCACAGCCAATCAACGCCAAACAAGCAGGTTCCAGCCTTCTCTCACAGCAGGGGACGTGGAGATAACACACCTATCTTTTCAGCTGGACGCGGAAGGATGAGTCCTGGTGGTAGTCTTTTTACTAGCGCTTCAAACCAGTCTCACCCCCTTGGATCTGCCTCTGAAAAGGGGGAAAGTGTTCATGGAGAGCCTTACCATCTCAGATACAGCAGAATGAAACTGTTGGACGTGTACAGGATGGCAGATACAGAGTGTTTTGAAAAGTTTCCAGATGGGTTCATCGAGGTTCCGTCCCTTACATGTGAGCAGCCATCAGATCCTCTTGCCCTCTGTGCTCCAAGTTCCGAAGAAGTGGTTAGTATTTTCTTATTTAGCTAATGTTTTCTTCTTCAAATAGTATCTCCATTTTCTAAACATTATACCTATTATGTTCCTTATAGACGGTTCTGGATGCAATTGAGAAAGGAAAAATTGTGAGCAGTGGTGCCCCACAGACATCCAAGGATGGCCCTTCTGGAAGAAATCCAGTCGAATTTTCGCAACCTAGGCGAATCAGGCCTGGTATGAATTCCTTAAAAGATATCCAGGCTTCTAGTGTTGTTGTAAATGATATAAATGGCGAAATTTGTGAATGCCTTGTTGCAGCTGGAAGCAGAGAAGATATGACATATGCTGCTGAGGAAACTAAAGATGAAAGTGGAGAAACAAGGATTTATCCAGATGATAAGTTTAGGGCTGAAGGTATGCATTAACCTTTTGTGGCCTTCATGCAGCTTTGTTGACTCATGTTAGTGCTGTTTGGAATTGATGATATTGGAATTTAGTGACGTGTCCTTTTCTGTAGTTGTCGATATAAACTCATTATCATTCAATTAGCTAAGATGCTCTAAATCATATGCAAGCTCTTATCTGTTCCTAATAGCCTCTCACATTATGGTGTTTCTGTCTCTTTCATGTTCGCAGCTTCTCATGAAGGTTATGCTCCTTTTAGGAAAGGCAATGAGGTGCCTGTCAGAGAACTAAAAGAAAGTATGCAGGGAAATAATCATGTGCAGTCTACCTCTCCATGGCGTCAACCTTCTGGGGGAGACAGGTCTGGTAGGATGTCACATGATTGGAATGACCCTTCAGCTGATGTCAGGCTGAAATCGTCTGACAATGCGAGGTCACATCCTAAAGATTCATTAAACCATTCAAGCGGCAATGTGATGATTATGCCACAGTCCAAAGGTGAATCAAGATGGCAAACTAGTGAAGATCCTGCACTTAGAAGGCAGCCATCTCTGGTGTTCGACAGGGAGCGTGAAGTTAGAAAGCTTCTTCCATCATCGCCTGAAGAACTTTCCCTTTATTACAAAGATCCTCAGGGTCTAGTTCAAGGCCCATTTTCTGGAACTGATATTATAGGATGGTTTGAGGCTGGATATTTTGGCATAGATTTGCTAGTTCGTCCTGCGAGTGCACCTAATGATTCTCCTTTTTCATTGCTTGGGGATGTAATGCCACATTTGCGGGCTAAGTCAGGGCCACCACCTGGTTTTACCGGTGCCAAGCAAAACGAATATATTGATGCAGCCGGTACAGCAGCTTTCCCCGGTGTGGGGAATGTTCATTCTGCGGTTGCTGAGAGTGATATGTTGCAAAATGATATGAGGTATAAGCACGTTGCAGGGACTGTGGCGGAGAATCGGTTTATTGAATCGTTGATGGCTGGTAGTTTGAACAATCCATCTCAAGGTAGACATTATATTGGCCATTTGATGTGTGTTATTAATATCTTTGTTCTGTTGCTCAGGACTCGGTAGCTTTATCTACTCTCTTATTTCTATGCTGTGTCTGCAGGTGTTCAAGGATATGCAGTAAATAGTTCTGGTGGGTTGTCTTTACCAGTAAATGATGGTGGGGCTGACATGTATCTCTTGGCAAAGAAACTGGAGCTTGAACGGCAGAGACAAGTGCCCAGTCCGTATTCTTATTGGCCTGGTCGGGAATCGGCAAACCTGATGCCTGGATCAGAAAATGTGTCAGAAAATGCTCAACAACCTGCCCGTTCTCCCAGTGCTGATTTGCTTTCCATCCTTCAAGGTGTAACAGATAGGTCCTCCCCCGCTGTTAGTGGTCCTCCTCCTGCTTGGTCACATCCCAATCAAAAGGAAGGTGATATGCCTCATGCTAAAAGTTTCCAGTCTCAAACTCCATTTGGGGTCCAACAGCAAAGGCTGCCAGAGCACAATTCACCTTTGGCAGGCTTACTTGGTCAACCTATTGATAATAATCCTAGTGGCATGCTGTCCCCTGATATGATGCTTGTCCCTGGACTCTCCCAAGATCAACAATCGCTCAATCTGTTGCAGCAGCAACAGCTCTTGCTGCAGTTGAATGCTCAGACACCCCTTTCTGCCCAGCAACAGCGTCTATTGCTTGAAAAGATGCTCTTGCTTAAACACCAACAGAAACAAGAAGAGCAGCAGCAGTTGTTACGTCAGCAACAACAGCTGTTTTCTCAGGTTATTTCTGATCAGCAGCGTTCTCAGCAACGGTTTGGAGAGCTGTCATATGGACAGTTGCAGCCACCTTTTGATGCACTCAGGCTGCAATCATCAAAAGATATGACTCAGGTCAATCAGCAAATGCAGGTTCCTGTTTCCTATGAGGAGCGACGTACCAACTTAACTGATTTGCTCCCAGTAACTCATGCTACTAATCAGAATGTCGCTGCTTTAGGAACCCCCTCTCTGCAGTTGCAACACCAGCTGTTCAGTACTGTTGACCCTAGGATGAGCCATGGGACAGTTCTTCCAGATCGAGTCAATGAAACCTACAAAAAAGATTCAAATTCAGAATATGAAAGAACAATATCTGCAGATGACATGACCAACTTGTATTCAGAAAAGCCTGTCCTTTCTCCTGGTAATCATCCCACACTTAGTGAGGAAGAACAATCGAGCGGGGAGCATGGACTGTCTGCTACAATAACAGGTTCCAAAACATCTGAAAGTAAGTTGCCGGATGAGCAGAGTAAGGATGTGTATACTGGACTGGGAATGACCAGTAACGAGGCCTCTGGAGCAATTCCCGCAGCTGAAGTTAAGAACAATGAAGTTCCTGGAGGACGAAAGAAGTCCAAGAAGCAGCGGGCCAACAAGCAGTCTGCTGACGCAGTCAAGGCAACTTCTAGAGATTCTATGCAGGAGGCAAAGAATTCTGAAACAGGAAGTACTGATGCCCCTGAGACAAAGGGTAGAAATAAAAAGTCAGCTGACGCTTTGATGGATCATGATACCCACCTCATGAAGAGCTCCACAGCCATCGCCTTGAACACTTCTGTAGCGAGTTCAGAAGCTGATTCAGTCAAGGGAGAATCGTGTGTGAATGATTCTTCAGTGCAAAACACACGAACTCAACCGGGAAGAGCTTGGAAGCCTGCCCCGGGCTTTAAACCAAAGTCATTGCTCGAAATTCAAATGGAAGAACAGAGGGTAGCACAAGCAGAAGCTTTAGCTCCGAAGATTTCTACTTCTGTGAATTCAGTAGGTTTAGCTACTCCTTGGGCTGGGGTTGTCGCCAATTCGGATTCTAACGTCCCAAGGGAGACTCAAGGAGAGTCAGTTATTGCTCAAACCGATGTCGTAAAGCCTGAAACTGTTCCTGCTCCTAAGGGTAAGAAAAGCCACTTGCATGACGTTGTGGCTGATGATTTTTGGGGAAGATCCAGTGACAAAGAGAGGGAAGTGACAGAAGTTAATTCTTACGACACACCTATGCAAGTCACATCCACTAATGCAGAGTCGTTAGATGATGATAACTTTATTGAGGCTAAGGAATCAAAAAAGAGCCGCAAGAAATCTGCGAGAGCAAAGAATTCTGGAGCAAAAGTCACTGCACATATTCCTGCTGTAGATACTACATCCCTCCCCACAAATTCCGTTGAGAAGGGGAAAAGTTCTCGCATTGTGCAGCAGCAGGAGAAGGATGTTTTGCCTGCTATTCCTTCTGGGCCTTCTCTTGGAGATTTTGTTCTCTGGAAAGGAGACACTGTGAACAGTTCTCCACCAGCTCCTGCATGGTCCACTGGTCCAAAAAAATCCACAAAACCTAGCTCACTTAGGGACATCGTAAGGGAGCAGGAGAAGATGACCACCTCGGCTCATCCTCCCCCTAGTCCCGTACCTACCACTCAGAAAACAACTCTACCACAGGCTCCTCAGGGAGGTGCTTCTTCCTGGTCACGTTCTGCATCTTCTGCTTCGCAGGCTGTTTCTCAGTCTTCCTCGCAGTCAAAATCAAAAGGAGATGATGACCTTTTCTGGGGTCCAATTGAGCAATCAACCCAAGAATCAAAACAGTATGGAACTCTCTCTTGTTCCTTGAGTTTCCAAGTCGTCATATCTGATGCTGTGATCAAAGACCAGTTTTCTCTTATTAGTTGCACATGCTATATGGGTTTGCGTGTTATAGCTTTATATTTGTTGAAGGAATCGACTAACTGACAGTTATTTTTAAGCAGGGGAGACTTCCCTCATCTTTCAAGTCAAAACAGCTGGGGAACCAAAACCACACCTGGGAAGGTAAATGCAGGAAGCTCACTGAATCGACAGAAATCAGTGTCAACTGCATCTGCTGATCGGGTTTTGTCTTCACTCCCTGCCACTCAGGCGTCCCAGAAAGGGAAAAAGGAGGCAGTGACAAAAGTCACAGGTTTGTTTTTTTTTAACTGACAGTCGGTCTTTGTCCAAGATTGTAGCTTGTTTTTTCTTATGTGTTTTTGTGCATTCCCAGAGGCAAATGGCTTCAGAGATTGGTGCAGAAGTGAATGTCTCAGACTTCTTGGTTCAGAAGGTATAAACTTTATATTACACTTTATTATTCTTTTCTCCCCAGTTTATATCATATACTATAACCTCAAGGTGAATGCTGCCTTTTTCACTATCTTGTAACCCAGTTGGGACAAATTGAAGAACACATAGGAATGATAATATCGTCTCGGTTATGTCAACCAATTGATCATGACATGTATTCTCTTTTTATGTGTATCCCTTTTGTCAGATACAAGTGTCTTGGAATTCTGTCTGAAACAATCCCGATCAGAAGCGGAGACCCTTCTGATACAAAATCTGGGGTCGTTTGATCCGGACCATAAGTTCATCGACAAGTTCCTCAACTACAAAGATATGTTACCATCAGAAGTTGTAGAGATTGCATTCCAGTCAAAGGGTTCAGGAGTCGGAAACCGAAACAACACAAGTGAAGACTATTATAACACAGGAAGTGCTGCAAATGAAGGTTTCTCGAAAGTTGGAGGAAAGAAAAAGGCAAAGAAAGGGAAGAAGGTGAACTTGAGTGCATCCGTTCTGGGATTTAATGTGGTTAGTAACAGGATTATGATGGGAGAGATTCAGTCAATTGAGGATTAAGAGAAGGTAGTTGGGATATGTTTATACACTTTTGGACTTAACAGTTTCACTGTACATTTGGTTTTTAGGACAAATCTTTGTCTCACTTATTTTATGGGATGGAACTTGTTTCTCTCTAGGAAGTTTTGTTAGACTGCTTTCAGCGAGATGAGGTTTTTTCATGTTCCTCTTCCCTTTTAGTCGCTGCCCAAAAAAAAAATGTTGGATTCTGTTTGTTGTTTTATGAATTAGACACCTTTTTGTTCATCCAAATTTTGATTGTCGTTTTGTTACTGTATGGGCTTTTGTTTGGGGAATGGTTTGGTGTCTGGATGTAAACTGAATTTGAATATAAAAGATGAGAATGGTCTGCCGGGATATGAACATTGTTCTCCGTTCTGGATATAAAGTATTACGACATACCTTGCTCTGACCGCAGCCAAGTCGAAAACCCTTCAACATGAGAACATCACGGCCAAAGTAGTGCCGACACACGCCTTAACTGAAAATTAATTGAAACAAAACACTGTGTTTGATTAAGTGTTACTGTTAACTCTGACTCAAAATTAATTGACCGTTAGGACTAAAACGACGTTGTTTCGGCTGGAACGATCAAATTTTTTTGATTCAAAGATTAAGGTTTTTTCGATCAACAGAAGAGACCAAGAAGAAATTAAGATCAAATTAAAGAACGTATTGAGATTCTTACTTCAATTAATCAATCCGAAGGCATAAATTCTTCTTTTGTCCGTCAAAGTAGAAAAAAACATGAGGTAAATTTGATTTTAATTTTGTTTTCTGTTTTCCACAGTAAATCGTGTAAGTGAGGGTTCAGTTGAGGGTTAATTAGGACGCATGTCTGTTTGTGTTAGTAAATCAATTTAGAGTTGTGATTATCACTTTTCTCATTTCCACAAAGTATTCGATAAAATGCCATAATGAGAGTTACCTTTTTTTTTTTGTTCGATTGCAGTGGTGATGTGATGTTTAAGTGTTTCCATGGTGGTCAATGGAAGGAGGTGAATAGAATAGTGAGTTATGATGGTGGTGAAGTGGTTAATATCGTAGGCGCGAGGCCGTAGGCATGACGATGAAGTCAGTTGACGATGGTCGTTCATGTCGTGACGATAGACGTCGTTTGTTGATTACGATTTCGTAAAGCATGCCGTGAGGACGAGGAGGAAGCGCTCTTGCTTTGATCGGTGAAGGGGTCCGACGATGTCCATTGCCCATCGTATGAAGGGGTAAGGAGATGAGACGGATGACAGCAGTTCCGTTGGCTGATTGATGTTGGGAGCGTGACGCTGACATTTTTCGCATCGCCGCGAAAATTCCTCGCAGTCGCTGACCTTGGTAGGCTAGTAGTAGCCGTGACGCTTGATGCGGATTGCTAAAAAGCGCCCCCCTGAATGGTTGCTGCAGGAGCCGGAGTGGAAGTCTTCCATGACCTTTCGTGCATGGATGGCTTCGAGTCCAATTAGGAGGGGTCCTGACATTCGCCATTTGTAGACGTTGCCGTCAAGGGTGATGTAGCGGGCTGCTGTTTGTTTAAGTTTACATGCTTTCCACTTGTCTGGTGGTTGCACGCCATCGTCGATATAGGCGCGGATCTGGTCCATCCAATTGGTGCCGCACCCATACGTTTCGTCTCCAGTGAGGAGCATGTCCTCAGGAGGTTCTAGCGGTGGCAAGGGCGCCGGTTCCGGTATGTGAATGAGAGCTATGTCTGTAGAGAGATTGATGCTTGGTTCCTGGATGAATTCGACAGGAATGGTTTGACGGAGGTCTGGATCCGACGTCGAAGCTAGTGCCGCTGAGGCGTCTACTGATGTGTTCTCGCCACGAGGTATTTGTGTTAGTGGGAATTCGTCGAACTGTTGTGTGAGTCCTTTGACGAGTTCGAGGTATGCTTCCATCCGAGGTTGCTTGGTGTCGCAGTCCCCATTGAACTGGTTGACGACGAGTTGGGAGTCGCTGAAGGCATGAAGTCGTTTGATCTTAAGGCCGACAGCGAATCGTAGTCCTGCGAGTAATGCTTCGTACTCGGCTTCGTTGTTGGAGGCTTTGAACATAAGTCGGAAGGATTGTTCCGTCACCTCTTCATTGGGAGAAGTGAGTCTGATCCCGACGCCGGAGCCGTTTTTGGATGAGGATCCGTCGGCGTGAAGGAGCCATGGTTTCACACCTAGCTCTTCAGCTTTGTTTGCTTCGACGTCGGAGTCGTCTGGGCGTTCGAGGAGGAAGTCCGAGAGGACTTGTCCCTTTGCGGCGACGCGCGTTCTGTACTCGATGTCGTACTCGCTGAGCTCGATTGCCCACTTTGCGAGACGTCCCGATTGGCTGGGGCTGTGCAGAATTGCCCGCAGAGGGAATGACGTCAAGACGATGACGGTGTGTGACTGAAAGTATGGTCTCAGTTTTCGTGCTGACATCACCAGGGCGAGTACCAGCTTCTCCATCTGAGGGTAGCGTGTTTCGGCGTCGGCGAGGGTCCGGCTGAGGTAAAAGATGACGCTCTGTTTTCCTTCCTCCTCTCGGCGTAGGACGCCACTAACAGAGGTCTTTGACACAGCGATGTATAAGTAAATGGGCTCACCGTCGAGGAGATTTGGTGTTTGTCGCTTTGTGGAATTGGGAAGAAGGTGAAGACCATAGGGGCCGACGGCTCAAGCCCTTGGAGCTGACGACGTGTGCATCTCGACGGTGCCGGTGACGTGTGAAGCCCGGTGGTGCCGTCCGTGAATTTTTCTTGAGGCCGACGGCTCAGACCTTAGAGCCGACGGCGTGAGTTCGCGAGGCTGTCCGCGGAATCGATTGGAGCTGACGGCGTCGGAGATTCCACTTGCAGCTTGGAGGAGCCGACGGGTACTTTGCGCTAGAGGGAGCCATCGGCGTCTGAAGGAGGAAGAGTTGGAGCTAACGTCGACGGTACCGGAGAGGAGGGAAAGCGCCGACGGC
>OVAF01003507.1:0-12168 GCA_900406245.1 Odontarrhena argentea
AACTAGTATATTTTGTAATTAATTGGATAATTTGGGTCCCAAAATCCAAAATAGAACTGAACCCGAAATCATTATGGGTTGAACCGGGTTCGATCATGCTTACTAAACCCGAACCGAACCCGAGACAATCCGAACCGAGACCGGACCGATATTTCATAATAACCGAATGGGACTGATTTCTATAACCCCGAAANACCGAAACCCGAATGGTCACTCGAACGCCCACCCCAAATGAGGACGATGCGAGACTAAAAAAAATGGAACTGAAATCGAGATAACATTATACCAATTCTCAAATGACACGAAACTCAAAAGATTCTAATTGTTCGTAAGTGTACAAACAGTGTTAGAGTTAGGCACATAGTTTAGTCAACACGTAAATTTCATTAAGTTAAGTGTTCGACTTGGAATGAGTTGATGGATACTTGTTTGATCGATATATCCATTAACTAATGCGAAAATATCTTCCAAATACATCGTTTCCTCCGATTATGATAAATGGTAGATGATTAATTAGGCATATTTCAATTTTTCTTTTGAGAAAGATAATATCTTAACATCAACAAAAAGAAGAAATCCAGCTTTACAAAATTTGAACTAACACAAAAGACGATCGTGTGCAAATATAATTTTTGATGATTTGATCATAGAGGCCCACAAAAGGAAGGCCGTGTATCAAAAGCATACAAAATATCTCTTTCTTTTTCTGTCATGTAAGTAGTGTTCAACACCAAACCTGTGAACCAAAACCATATAATATCTGAAGACAGGTTGGAAGAAAATTGGTAAAATCTCTACAAATTAATATTCTATAAACAAAAAATAGATTGATTGAATTATGAGTAATTGTCTGATATACCCACTTTTTTCATACCCAATTTCATATATATCCAATTTTATTAATCATATATACCTATTTTTCATCTATAATTAATTTATGGTACTAAAATTTATAATTTATGGTGGAAACTTTGTAGGATTGAGGTTTAGTGTTTAATAAGTATTTGAGTTTAAGTTTTAAGGTTTTAGGGTTTATATTTTAGGGGAGCAGAACCCTAAACCCTAGATTCTAAATCCTAAAACCCTATAAAATATTTTAAAATATTAAAAATATTAATTTGGATAAAGAATGATATATTTTTTTAATTAACAACAAAAAGTGATTACATATGATTCAAAAAGTGGGTATTTGTGATTATGGTATGAGAATGTGGGTATTTCTAAACTTACAATAAACTTTGATAAGATTATACTTTTTTTATAATTTCTATGTGTTATATGTGTCCAATAATATATCACAAATTCTATGCATATATATATATATATATATATATAATAATTGTATATGTATATAAGAAATTTGAATAGAATATAATTCTAGTGTTTTATGTTTCTTTTAAAATTTGAAATCTCTTTTGAACTATTCTCTTATTATCCCAAAAGAAACTTATAGTATTGTCATTTTGATCTACTTCAAAACTTAACAAGAATTCTAAACACAATAATTTTTTTACTACGCGTAAGTGCTTTGTATACTGTTATCTTGTCTTAAGATATTCATCAATTTTCATGGTAGTGGATGCAACTTAGGCTAAACTCTAGTTTCTTTTTCTTCACGTACAGAGATCACCTAATTACAAAGTAAAGAATTAGGATAAAATATAATAATTTTCTGATAGTTGCTTGCTACTCCGCAGAGGTATAAACTATTACTGGTTTGGCTAACTACTTATTTTTAAAAAAACACATATTCGTTCGCAGCTCACCAGTCAATAATAGCTGAAACCGCGTTCAAATCCAACTTCATATCTAATCTAAACGATTTAAATTACTCTTTCTTTCGCCAACCACTTTTGTATTAGACCCCTAAAATGTTTACGGCCAATTAAAAATCATACTAATAAATACAGATATGTAACCTATATTTGAAAGATGTTGTTTCAAGATCTTTTACATTAATCATTCTACTTTAAAATTATGAACACTGAATGATGTAAAAAGCTACACAAAGGACTTATAAACAACAACAAAGTGGTAAACGTGTTTTGAGATCATTTCACCTAGGATTGTTACCGAGCAATGTATTTGTAGAAGGGGAGCTCTGTGCACTTAACCAAGGATCTTGAACTGAGACGGGTGAGCTATCGTTAATCTCTTCGACAGCAGCAAGGATATCAGGTTGTTTCTGAGGGACAACAACTCTTCTGCTTCCTGCTGATGATTTTTTCACTGATACTGATCTTTCACTTCCGTGATCAGATGAGCGCAAAGAACCAGTTGGTGAATCCAAGCTCGCGTTTGGAACCCAAGCGGAGAGCCTTATCTGTTCAAGCTCGTCCGCTACCTCAGTCATCGTCGGTCTCATGTCGCTGTGGAAGGCTAAGCATCGAAATGCGAGCTCAGCCACAGTGTGTATAGATGAAAGAGTCCATGCGTCAAGGTTAAGGTCAAGAACTGGGTCTATAATCTCATCGATACAACCTGACCCAATTTTGTCAACAGCAAGAGCTGCTAGGTTTATTTCAGTATGCGGCCGGGTGAAATCAACAACTTTTAGTGCTGTTATAATCTCAGCAAGAACGACTCCAAAGCTGTATACATCGCTCTTATCAGAAAGATGGAAACATTGATGGTACTGCGGGTCAAGATAACCGGGAGTCCCTTGAGGAGCCGTCGATATGTGAGAAGATTCTGTCATTCCTAGTCTAGAAAGTCCGAAATCCGCAACTTTGGAGTTGAAATCATAATCAAGAAGGATATTGCTCGATTTGATGTCACGGTGATAGATCGGTGGGTTCATTGCAGAGTGGAGATATGCGATTGCTTTAGCTGTTTGAGTGGCAACAGTGAGGCGTACAGTCCACGGAAGACCGCTCCCTCTCTCTCTTTGTAGATGTTCTGATAGAGTTCCATTTGGCATGAACTCATAAACAAGAACCGGATCACCTTGTTCTATACAACATCCTAAGAGACGGACAAGATTTGGATGACTCACAGAGGAAAGAAGCTTGATCTCATTCATGACTTGGTCAACACTTTCTGAATCTCTGTTTCTGAGTCTTTTGATAGCAACCCATTCATCATTTTGGAGCTTCCCTGCATAGACCGTACCATATGCGCCAGTTCCTAGCCTCTGCTTTTCAGAGAAACCATTTGTTGCTTTCTCGATTTCCTTATACGGGAAAAAGGCCACACTTGAGTTGCCTGCAGCTTCAGACAAAAGACGCTTTGCGCTTAAATGACTTCTGAAAGGAGTCGACCGTCTCCGCTTACAAAAGAACAGAAGAACCAACCCAACTAGCAAAGATGCACCGCCAATAATTCCTATGTAGCAAATGAATTAACGGAGAGTTAAAGATCCATGAAAATTGAACAAAGAACAACACTTTAAAAGCCAAAAAACACTAAAGCAACAGTTACCTCCTCCAATAATAATAAGAGTAGATCTGCAATGTCCCCAGACGAGCCTGGAACCATGGCAGTTTGGTAAAGCTGCAAAGAATGAAGAGGAAACTAGTTAACATAATCGAAGTTTACGAATTTCAATAACAGTAGGCAAGAACATCATCGGCCACTCTGCAATATTCACTGAATAATAATCCATATATCAACACTATTCTGAATTCAAAATGACAGCTTTAACAATTTATTCCCAAAGAACACAAAATTTCATTAAACTACTTTCTAGCTGAAAGCTTAAAACCATTCAAACCTCAACCCATGACTGTTCTTACTTGTTCGCCTTTTAACACAAATGCTATTAAAACAAAGAAGATGTCTAGAGGTCTACTATTGTAATGTATCATGCCACCATCTATAAAGGTTGCATCATAACACTCGCCTATCATCAAGAATGAAAGAGTTTAGATTGACTAACCTTTCCTGCAAGTATTAATGAATCCATTTCCGTGGTAACCCTCGAGACATGAACATTGGTGTCCTCCCTTTCCATCAGGAGTGTCAACAGGTGTACAATTGGCGTTTTTCCCGCAAGTTGCGTTCCCACAACCTCCCTTTAACCACCAACCTAACCTAACTCGCTCAAACTCTAACGCTATTCCCGCATCCACACCCACAGACTCAAAAGCTATGGAGGAGAACAATAAACGGCAAGAGCTGTTCCTCAAATTATGCATACTGAAATACTCTGCTGATCTAGCCGAGGTGGAATTCGTATCTGTAGAAAAACAGCTTATGTTTCCTTTGGCATCACAGCTTTGCAAATTCAATTGATTCTCCAAAAACTTCTGGTTAATCGAGCAGCCATCGGTTGAACGAGTGCAATTCTCCAAAAGGAAACTGTTATTCCATGTTGGTGCGTAGTGGTCACCGAAAAGAGGACTCATTTCTTCAATGTTGCGAGAACAATTATGTGGGACGCCGACGAGTATACTCTTCTCCGTCACGTTTTGGACGAAAAAACTTCCGATCTTGGGTTTTCTCTCCGGCAGGGAGCAATTGAGTAAGATCTTACAACCGCCGGCAAACCCGAAAGGATAAGGCAGAGTCAACTGACCGCATACTCCGTTACAAGGCTCGGTTAGATTAGAGACGGAAGAAGAAGAAGAAGAAACACAACAAATGGATCCTCCGATTACGATCATGACAAGAAACAAATCCAAACTCATCATCTTCGTGAATCTTTGACGGAATCGAACTCAACCTTCCTGAAAACTCAAAAACATGGATCATCAGCTAAAACCCTAAGACCAGTTGGAAATTAGTTGAGCTAATTAAAAGCTTTTGCAGCTCCCCAACGGTACAGACAAATTGAATACACATAGAAACTGTTTCCTCCATTAATATAGAGTCAAAAACCCTTTAGTCAAACTAAAATATACATATATATAATATCAAAGCACCTTATGAGTTTCGCTCTTCTTCTCCTCTGAGTTTCTCTTCATCTTCTTCAAATCGATTTCAGCTCTCTTTCTCCTAAGCTCTTGATGAGTTTCCCGGCGATCTCCTAATCGTGAATTTGATTAATGGCGGAGGAGATACGTTGCCTACTGCAAGTTTTTCTTTACTTTTCTCATTTTTTTTTGTGTCAACTTTCTTTATCTGAAAAGACGAAAAAGCCCCTCCGGAAATGCGTGGGAGAGTGTAAGAAGACGGACATACCCTTGTATGGTCAACGAGTAATTGGGAAAATCTTTGACCGGGTTGAGTTTTTTTTATTTTTATTTGTTTTCTGTTGATGCGTGTGTGAGTGGACAGCATAACATTTCCCAAAGTCTTTTTATTCTTAATATATATAATTAGAATCCAGACTTTTCATTGAATGTTGTTCTGTTCTTTTTTTGAAAAATATAGAGTAAAACCCTTAGATACCATTAAAAGAAATTAGCAAACAAACTTATTACAAGAAACTAAAAATTCTATACCCACAATTAATTTTCCCAATGTTTAAAAAATTGGCTTAGGTGTCGAACTATGTACATTCGAAACGATTTTAGCCGAATCGGTGAGGAAAATCATTGATCGGGTTTAGACGGTTTAAAATCGCCTAAAACTTGGTCAAATTGCTTAAAAATCGGTTAAATTGACTAGACGACTAGTTTAACATTTAGTTCAATTTGGTTGGTTATTTATGTGGTTTATTGTTTATAATCTCACTTAAATATAAATAAAATACACAATATGATTTAGAACGTGAAGTAGGGTTCAATTATATAATAATGCTAGGGAAATGTTGATACTAAAATTGATATTTCAAATATAGGTCAGTACCGAGATATAATTTGATATGCGGTTCAATATTTATATATTTTTTTTTAATTTTGTGGATAACATTTTCTAGATAGTTTATGGGAAAAATATTTTGATAATTGTTTAAAATATGTAAGATATCAATACTAAATTATTTTCTTAATTTTCTTAGCTTGGTTTATAAAAAATCATAGTAATATTTTGACTAAATCTTTTACGAGCTATAGAGATTATGTTATTTATATGATATGATACTGTTAGTTTATAAAATTTTATCTTCCGTTGTGTGTTAATAACTGAGACTCGCTTTAGTAATTTAGATTTTAGGTTGACAGAAAAAAAAGTTTATATATTAAGATATAAAATAAACATCACCAAACATCTAGAATTACATTAAGATATCACCACGTTTTAATAAAAAAACAACCATTGATTTTTTTAATTAACTAATTGGTTTGGATGAATAAATACTCATATCACAAAATCAAATTAGTCAATTTACATTAGTAGGGGTGTCAATCAGATCCGCGGCCCGCGGGTCTAACCCGTCTGGCCCATCTGCGGTGCGGGTTTGGGTCTCTAATTCGAAACCCGCCTGGGAGCGGGCCTAGCGGGCCAGTCCGCACGGGTTCCGAGTTCAGGCGGGCATGTCCGTAGCGGATCCGTGGGCTCACAGGTAACCCGCAATCTCTTTGTTTGAGACACTAAAACATGTTTTTACTCTCTGTTTTAACATACAAACTTGATTTTATGATCAATCTGATTTAATACATGTTTGCCGCACTTGTTAAAATGCTAAAACTTGATTTGAATATATCATTTCTCTATTTTAAAACATTCAAACTTGATTGAAAACATGTTTTCATGTCCGTTAAAACACTCAAATTTGAGTTGAAAATATCATTTCTCTTTGTTAAAACATTCAAATTTGATTAAAAAAAAAGTAATTTCTCTCTATTACAACTTCGAATTTGATTCGAAACATGGTTTTCCTCTCCCTTTTAACTTCCAAACATGATTATGTGATCAACTTATTTGAAACATGTTTTTAATGTTTGTCAAAACACTTAGACTTGATTCGAAAACGTCTTTCCTCTCTGTTAAACATTCAAAATTGATTCGAAACATGTATTTCCTCTCTGTTAAAACATTATAACATGTCTTTCTTCTCCACGTTTAATAAATTTGTTTTGAACTTGTCTTTCTTATATATTTAGACATTCAAAGTGATATTGCAAAGTGGGACGAGTGAATTAACATGTTTCCGAAACACTTTCACACTGAGTTTTATAACATTTTGAATCAAAAAATTGTAATTCTAATAGTTTTCATGAGAATATAAGGTTTTGACAGAAGAAACCATAAGAGTTTAACAGATCCGTTTAAGCCGCGGGCCAACCCGCCTACCCGCATAATATCGGGGCGGGCTTGGGCCTTATATTTCTGATCCGCGACCCGCGCGGCCCGGCCCTCACGGACAGGAGAGAGAAAATGGCCCGCGGTGGTTTGGCCCATTTGGGTGCGGGCCGGCCCGTTTGACACCCCTATACATTAGGAGTTTTAGTTTGAGAAAACCTAAGCAGACCAAACAAAAATGTTAATAAATCAATGTTCAATTGGGTTTTCATAACTATTTAATTTTAATTAACCATTTATCATTATTTTATTAATAATGTATTCAATTGGTGATTCAAATAGAATTAATACAAAATTATTTTTGTAATTTAAGAAAATTGATTTTATCAATGATTGTAGTAGTTACATTTTTTTACCAAACTTTTTTTATACACATTTTTATTTTATATGTTAGCTAACTTTATATTAAAATTTAGTGGCGAATTTGGTTTTTTCATAAGTTTCTTAAAGTAATGATAGGTTTATGCAAATATGAAAAGAATTTTTACCATAAGTTTTAAGAAGTTTTTTTTTTTTTTTTTTGTTAATGAGTAAAAAGATAAATGAAGTAAATAGATGGATTAACAAATTTTTTTTAAAAAATAATTAATAATACATATGTCACATGCCAGGTCCTCATAGATAGTTGTAAAAAAAACCTTTATTTTATTACCACTAGTTTATAATTTGAAGTGCAACATGGAAAGGGGCCGAGAATGTACAAAGTCTATTAATGATTGGTAAATCAAAGGCTCTCGGCATCATGTAAAATTGACAAGGTCTATTCGAGGAAAAGAGACCGGTGAGTCATATTTATGACAACAAAACTGTTTGTCTAAGCTTTAAGTGTACAACGTGAAGAAAATGTTGAATAATTGCTTATAAGAAACATGTAAATATGTAATATCAATTTTATCAACGCAATAAAGATGAGGAGAGTGTATCTTTGGTTTAAGATACATAGCAATTAGAAACTAAGGCAGAAAAAAATATTCTCCTTTCTAACATAAACCATGAAGCTTGATCGGATTAATCAGTGTGTCAATTATGATTATTCATTCCATGTCTGGTATTCTTCGCCCATGTAATCGGCAACATCTATATATGTAGGGATCACTTATTGCTGTTGACCGTTGATCATCGCATCTGACCAACCAGGATTGAAGATTTCATCCAACTCCAGTTTTGGAGGACGGGTCTGTTGTTGCGGTCCAAGTGTAAAGAGAAAATCAATAACTTCCCTTAATGCTTCTTCTTCTATCGTATTCTGCTTCTTTTTATTCTTCTTCTCATTCTCTGCTTCCTCTTCTTTTCTGTTGGCTCCCTTTGGCGTCAAATAAATCTTGCACAAAGCATGATCGATCCACCTACATACATTAATCACAACATTAAAGATCCACAATCTCCAAGTGATGCAACATCAAAAGTCCATACCATATCCAATATTCATCATCAAATGGTTCAAGTCAAATCAAGCCAAAAATTTCAAAGAGTTTCTAGAAGACCATTAAACCATGGATATATCAAAAATGTGTCTAGATACAAAAAACCAATCTTCATAAAGGCCGATTGCTTCAAATCTTTAATATTTATTCTTGATTGATTTTGTAATTAATTAGATTGAATTTAGCATTTATGTTGATTTATTTGATTACTTGTAAATGAAGCCTATATAAGCTCACTTCTCTTTTCATTGTATATACACACATATTTTTGGAATAGAAAAAGAGTTTTCTCTAAAGCTTCGGCTTTGTTTTGTTTATCTAAGTTATGTGGATTCCTACTTAGTAAACGTTTGAATCTATGTCTTTTGGGTGGAATCACTAAAGACTAGATTTTGATCTTATCACAAAGGATTTCACGCCTTTGAGTGGCGATCTTCGATCCATCATCAAACCCCCAGACCCGAGTTTAAGTGAAATAGCTCTTAGCCAGCACTTCTACTCTCCATCGCAATCCACTATCACATTCCCTAGACCAGAACTCACTAGAGAGAGCGAAGGCCAGCTAGTTTGTTCCCCACCACTTTCTGAATCAAGTTTTTTTTTAAGATCCCTTCCATGATCTTACACCACCAAGTAACTTGCACCCCAGTAAAGAAAAAAACACACCTTAAGGAACCTATTAAAGAAACCTAGCTAACTTACTAAGCAAATCACTAAGAGAATAACACACACATAAATATCAATTAGCCTTAAGGAGCACGACCAAGAGTAAAACACAACTTTACTAAATAAATAAAAAAGTCACACTCTAATCTTAATAACTTGCAACGCAAGAAAAACAAAAATACCTTGTTATGGCCGTCTGAGTGGCACGAGTAATCCTACATTAAATCTCCTTTGATACTCTTGATGTAATAATCTAGTGGGATTATGTAGCAACCAACGCCATGCTCAGCTTCAATCTTCTTGCCTTCTTGTGTTGCCCTCCAGGATCCTCCTCCCCCGGCCCTACGAATCTGACGTTTTCCACCTTCACTCTTCTTGGTCCTCTTAGTTAAGAAGAAACATTCTTTTTCATTGCCCTTATTGTATTCCTCTGCAAACAAAGACACATTAACATACTGCTATGCTTTGATAGACTTAAAAGAAAGGAAGAAATAAATCCATGAGACTTTTGGCTTACTTGAGAGTTGTTGTGGAGTAGACTCATAGATGTTGACTCGACGGATTGGGACAGTATATGGAGTATGTCTTTGTTACCTTGTAAGAAGCCGTTCAAGTAATACAAGACGTCTTCGTCGGTTGGTCTAAACTTATAACCTCGTGCCAGAGACAAGTTATCAGTGTTGTGTTTTGGTGTCGGTGGTGCCTCAGAATCATTTGCCTTACCGGTGTCCATAGCTTAATCAATTAGAGTACGTAATTAAGACAAAAACAATTGTGATTTTTGCTTATATAAAGAGAGATTTTCATTTGATTTTCAATTTTGATTGGGCTAGATAAACACAAATATTACAATTGTATTCCTATTAGAAATTGTACAACCATTTTTTTTCCTATACGAATATGTTTTTTTTTTTTTATAAACTCCTGTACAATAATGTGTTAAATAAAAATCGGCCAAATTATATATAAACAGTCATTTTTTTGTCTATACAAAAATAAAATAAAAATTATGATACCTAAATGATACAACACACTTATAATATTTAACCACAACGTTTTTTTGTTGACATGATTACAAATAGTTGCGTGTGATAGGAGATGTGAATCACTTTTTTTTTTTCTTACATGTATTAGAACATGAAAAAAATAATAAGCATAACAATAATTACTAGGGAGATGGGACTAAAAATTTTCCATCCTATAAGCGCATGCTTCTTCTCATTATACGAGACACACAACATAAGAAGTTGATGCATAAATGAAAGTCTTCTAAAATTTGGTGAAAACGAGATTTGGAGACAAATTTAAGAAACCATGTGAAGTAACTTTCGTTTGCAATTAGTATCAAGTCATTCGGCTAAACAACCAAGGAGTTAAGGCTAATCTTTGAAGATATGTCTTTCTGAAGCCCAAAAGGATCTTATAGCCCAATCCATTGACTGCATCCATGATGATTAATCGAATGTGGAGGATTAGTAAAAAAAGCTTCGAGATACTTTGAAGAATATTTAGATGTTGCCAAAATCAATCTGTTGAAGAATATTCGATCGAATAGTGCAAGATTCAATCGAATCACGAGCATAAAATCGAATTTTGAATTTTCATCCAAGGATTCTCTCTTCACTTCAAGAAAGCACTTGGATGACATACCACTTTATAAACACATTTCGTGGCATAATAAAGGTGTGCCTCTCCGAACACCAATGCCCGCAGAGAGAATACTTTGCTTAAATCCTTTTGTATTTTCGTTTCTCAGTTTTTAAGGGAGATAATTCTCTGTATTTGAACCCCTATAACAAATATTTTTATAAATCCATCACTTGTCATGATCCTCGTTTCCATGAAAGAGTAGTTTGATTGTTGTGATTAAGGTTTTTCAATATTTTCATGGCTTGGTGGATAGGTTTGGGATCACAACATTTTAGAAGTAACTTTGTCTTTGCGTTTGTTAATTGAAAACTTGCCAAAAGGTACATTTCACTACAAGAATATTGGGTTTTAATAGCACTAAAAGATAGCGTTTTGTGTGTTTATGCTATCTTTAACATAATCCAGAGTTTTAGATAGCGTTTCCTATGTGCATATGCTATGTTTGTTATTCGGATTGAAAAACTTGGTTACGGTTCTTAAAATACGTATATTTAATAGCACTGGTTAAATTTAAACGCTATCTTTGATGTGAGCTGTAAATTATTTCAGTTTTCCCGGCCAGATACTTAGACAAAAATATAAGCGCTAAAACTTTTCATTCTCCCTCTAAATAATTGGGATTTTTATAAAGAACAACAAAAATTCTCTCTAACCCTAAAATTCTTCATCCAAACCCAGATCATCCTCTACCGACAATTAAGAGACCTATCACAATCTCTCTTTCTCCACTTCAATCGCCGGCGATTCAAGCATCGACATATTCCCTTTCTTTCATCACCGTCCACGGCAAATCACTCGCGACACTTGGCTCGTCTCTGTCTTCGTTATTCTTCAGATCGTNGATTCCCTTTCTTTTGTCACCGTTCACGGCAAATCACTCGCGACACTTGGCTCGTCTCTGTCTTCGTTATTCTTCAGATCGTCATCTTCGTTGTAACTATAGGAATCAATGATTGCTTCGGAACTCTAATGGTCGTTGTGCAGCTAAAATCTGAGGTCGGTTTTTCAGCCTCTCTCTGAGAATTTGATGCTTGGTCCTTCCGTTTCTATGTGAGTTAGCTATCTTTTCGTGAATCTATCTTTCGAATTTTAGGTTTCTGCTGGTGGTTTCATCTGACGATGCTAATCACGATGAAGGTTAGGACCTTCTTGTGGAGGCATGGTGTTTAATTTGCAGATCTGAGATTTAAGCGGTCTAAATCTCTTTGACTTGCTCGATTCCTTTTGATTCGTATAAATTCTTCTTCTGCGACCACCATGTTTTGGGTTTTTAGTTATTGATAGTATTAAATCCATTTCTACT
>OVAF01003508.1:0-12167 GCA_900406245.1 Odontarrhena argentea
TTTTTTTTTGTAAACGCCTCTTCGGGACTTGGAGGTAAATTTTCACTCACTTTGAAACCCACTTGATGATAAGTTTATAATACTTTGTGATCAGGATAGTATATATGTTGCTGTTTTGGGACTAAAATAATACTACATTCCATCTGTTTTGGGATATAAATTCTTCTTTTTCGTAAAACATCATTTAAGATAATACGCATAGTGCTATTTTCCATCTTTTTCAAAAAATTAACTAAACAGACTTATATAGTAGTATTTCGTAGAAAGAAGAATTTAAGCAATACTAAATTCTTAAAACATCAATCATCATAAAAACGAATATAATCATAAAATATGAAATAAAACGAATATTTCAAAGTATTGGTCTCAATTCCAATACAATCTAAGCAATAATAAAATAATTTATTGGATTTAAAATGTCAAAAAATAAAACTAATTTTGTATATTAGAAATAAAATCATTCAAATCCAAAAAAACATTTTTAATTACATTAGAATTAAAGGTGCCTCCAAACCGTGTAAACCCTAAACCCTATAGTATGATTATTATAAGGAGAGTGCGTCGAATTCTTAAGAAAGTTGCATGCAAAATCCATGGAATATAATATCTGCATTTAGGCCTTCATTGTGTCCATAACCGAGCTAATTAAGAATTAAACCGATAGTATCCAATTTTTTGATATAACTGAAAACAAAAATCACGTGTCTAAATAAAGACACCAGTACTACACCCTAAATTTGGTAGAAAATAATTCCATAAAGTCTAAATGATTCCACAGTAAGACCTTAATTGTTTCTTTGTTATATCTTTGTATGGGGCCAAGTTAAACCATATCTGGTATCTGGTGCAAGCATGGTTTTTCCAGTTGTGATTAATTTTTACAACTTGTAATTAATCACATATTGTTGGTTCCTGATTAGGTATCCTAATTTACATCGCAAAGTAAAACTCATCAACAGTTTATCATAACTAAGTTATAAAAAAAAAAAAAAAAATTATCATAACTACAATTTCCGCAATTAACAACTCTTGTTCGAAAATTTAAATTGCTTTACTTCCAACTCTTCTGAATTTTGTACTTGTTTTATGCTTATACACTCAGTTGTAAAATCAGTAAGAAAACCTAAATGAATCCTTAAAGCAAAAGAGAATAAGTATTCAAGGCGAATGCCATTTGTTTATAATTTCTTTCTATTAATCGTGTGAGAAAATAATGTTACAAATTTTAAACTCGGTCATAAACACCTAAAAAACATTTTCTTCTAAGATATATTGTGTATTTTTCTTTTTCTTTTTTAAGGCAGATCTATATTGTATATCTAAAAGCTATAATTTACCACACTCTACTTGAAAATTTTAAGTCAAGACTTTTTCATACTTCTCTCAACTATCATGCATTTCCGAAACAGTTAGCTTTATATTATTCTTTTTCGTCTAGACTATCAATTACAAATGACGTTTTTTTTGTTTTATTATTAATTGGAGGGGTTGCTTTTTTGGGTTCATTTATCTGTCATCCACTCAAAATTTTGGTTCTTTGTCTCTACCAATATTCCACATATTTATCTATTCATAAAAAAGAAAATTGTTAAAGGTTTTACTTTAATTTTAGAAGAAAAAGTTGATTATACACAGTTAAGGAAAAACTCACAAACAAATCAAGGATTAGTGCCCAGTTAGTGGGCTAATAATTTCCACATTTGAATAGAATCGTTTTCCTGGAATTATTTAGTTAATCAAAATGGTAAATCTATTAGAAAATTTGGTAAATCTATTTAGTCAGTTTTCAATGATTTTCTTCATAATATTAATTCATGCTGCCACTCTTTTGTTCTATCACGCTGGAAAATTAGTATGGGAATATTATATGAAATTGAAATTAAGTTGACAAACGTCACACGAGAAGTTGAATCTTCTTTATGTTTATGTTTATCGTGATTAGACACTTTTGGTACTTTGATTATAATCGTTTCGTTCTCAAATCCACTACGCATTCTGCATCCGGACGTGCAAATAGCACTGGTTAATAGCATTACTTTTCTATAAATATCGGAAAATATATACACTCATCTACTTGATCAGGATATTGAGAATTGAAAACATCGGATTAATTCACACGGAATCTTGGGAAAAGCAGTCTTATCAGTTTATCATCTGTTAGTCCTTAATTATTATAGCTGATATTTTTTTTTTTGGTCACAAAATAAAACTTTATTAAGACTTAAGTAGCCACAGAACCAAGAGCGGAAAGTGCTCTCTTAGCTACACCATCAGCCAACGAATTATCGTTGCGCGAAACAAAACTGAACGAAATCTTTCTAAAACTTACCGTAAGTAAACGGATCTCAAAAAGGAGATTAAACAACTCATTCGTTGACTCATTCCTATTGATGATTTGCATAAGGACTTGGGAGTCTGAGCGGACCTGGAGTTCTTCATATCCTTTAGATCTTGCTGTTTGAAGTGCCAATAGAACAGCCCAAGCTTCTGCAATTAATGCAGAGGGGACCTCTACTCGAAGCGATGAACACTCCCCCAAGTCTTCCTCCGTAATAGACCGGAAGACACATCCCAACCCCGCCTGTCTTGAACTCTGTTTCCATGCCGCATCAGTGAAACAGAGGACATCAATGCCAGAGGTTGGAGCCTGTGTTTGGGACGGGAAAGGCTTCCTTTGCTTCGGTAGTTTTAGCTGAGCTTCCTGCCATACCCGTGTGTCCACTATGGACTTTGTCACGACTTCGTTCACTGAGAAAACTCTGTTCTCAAAAACATATTGGTTCCTCGCAGTCCAGAGTGTCCAAATAATGCCCGCCACCAGCGCCACATGAACCCCACAAGGGGGTAGGGTCTTAGAGATCGCAGCCTTGTTGAGCAGGGTGAGAATCGTGTCCGCAGACGTGATCTCCAGTCCCCACAACGGTGCTGTGTTCCAAACTTGTGATGCAAAAGGACAGTGGAGTAATACATGGTCTATTGTTTCAGGTGCATTACATCTCTTGCAAAGGTGGTTTGGGATATGCACTCCCCGGCGAATCAGTTGATCTCCCACCGGGACTGCTCCCACCATCGCCTTCCAAAGAAAAGACTTTACCTTTGGTTGAATTTGTAGCCGCCAAATTCTTTTTTGCCAGTTGAACTCCCGATGCTGGTGATCTACGTTCTCCAGGACTCCTAGGCTATAGCCTGTTTTTGTTGAATAATCACCAGACTTAGTGAGAAGCCAAGTTATCGAATCCACATGACTAGTATGGCTCAAAGTCAACTGCTTGATAAGAGGGACGTAAGCAGGCAAGACTTCCTGGATAAGATCCCAATTCCATTGATTCGTTTCCTTGACAATTAAGTCTGAAACCCGCAGGTGAGCCCAACGGAGAGGAGCTGGTCCCATAGGTATAATCGGTGAATTCAAGGATAGCCAGGGATCTTCCCAGACTTTCACCGATTCACCATTCCCTATAATCCAGCCTATGCCTTGTTTTATTACACCTCTCCCTGCCATTAAACTTCTCCACCCATGCGAGGGATAGGAGGGTAGCTCACAGTCCAGGAAACTGGACTTATGACAGTATTTTCCCAACACCACTCTAGAGAAAAGGGCGTCTGGATATTTAATCACTCTCCAAGCGAGTTTAGCCAACAGAGAGTCGTTAAAAGCTTCTAAGTCTCGGAAACCTAATCCTCCCGCATTCTTTGGCGGTATCATCTTCTCCCAAGCCACCCAGCTCATCTTGCGTCTATCCGGATGATCATCCCACCAAAAACGGGTTAACACGGACTGAATCCGGTTTGTCAATGAAACCGGTAGTTTAAAGCAAGTCATGGCGAAATTAGGCATTGAGGACAAGACACTCTTCAGTAAAACTTCCTTCCCCGCCGTCGTAAGGCGCTGGGAATCCCATCCGTGCCCTTTCTGTCGAATTCGATCTACAATCGATGTAAAGATGTCCCTCTTGCGTCTACCGAAGTGTTCCGGCAAGCCAAGATATTTTCCTGTGCCCCCCTCCTTAACAATCCCGAGATCTCTTTTCACTCGAATGCGACTGGCTCTAGGGGTTTTTGAAGAAAAAGTTATCGAGGATTTATTCAAGTTAATGAACTGTCCTGATGCTGCCTCATACTTCCGGAGGATAGTAGACAAAGTTAAACAACTCTGATGATCCGATTTGCAGAAGAACATAGTGTCATCCGCAAAAAGCAGATGATTCACATATGGACTTTGACGTGAGACCCGAAGTCCCTGAAGCGACCCATCCTCTTGTGCATTACGACACAAACCCGAAAGAACCTCGGTACAAAGAATAAATAAATACGGGGACAGCGGGTCGCCTTGGCGTAAACCCCGGGAGGGAATGACTCGGCCTTGTGGGCTGCCATTAATCAGGAATGAATACGAAACTGTCGTCACGCACTCCATTATCCATCCAATCCAAATGTCATGGAAACCAAGGCGTTCTAAAACCCGACGAAGGAAACTCCACTCTACTCTATCGTAAGCTTTACTCATGTCTGTTTTAACGGCCATCGCTCCTCTTTTTCTCGCTCCCGAAATTTTCAGATAATGTAGAGTTTCATGAGTAATCAATACATTGTCCGAGATAGCGCGATTTGGGACAAAAGCAGACTGGTTTTCCGATATAATGCCAGGTAAAATCGGCTGAAGGCGTTGCGACAATATCTTCGCCACTATCTTGTAGTAAATATTGCATAAGGCAATGGGGCGATAATCTGCAACTCTTCTAGGGCCCGATACCTTCGGGATTAAACAGATGTGAGTCTCGTTCATACGGGCCGGGAACACTCCAGAGGTAAAGAAATCCTTAATCTCTTGAACTATGTCAGGACCGACTATTGTCCAAAAAGATTGAAAGAATCCAGCTGAGAATCCATCTGGTCCTGGAGCTTTGCTAGCATTGATAGAAAATGCAGCTATCCGGATTTCTTCCTCCGATGGTAAAGTTGTGAGTGACTCATTCATCTGATCAGTGATGAGTGGTTGGATGGCCTCTTCTACCACGTCCAAACCAGAGGTTTCCCCTGCCGTGAAAATCTCCTGGAAATAAATCGATATGATACGAGAAATGTCCTTTTCTTCATAGTAGCTCCTTCCTGAGTTATCTTCTAGGGTTGTTATGCGATTTCGGGATCTCCGGTTTCGTGTAACCGCGTGAAAGTAACTGGTATTCTTGTCTCCGCTAGTCAACCACAAGACTCTGCTTCGCTGCTTCCAAAGATCTTCCTCCGCCGCATAGGCTTCTTCCAGAATTGCCGTGTAGTTACCTATAGCTACTGGATCAGGTACACTGTCAGAAAGAGCCGCTTCTAACCCTTGTTGGGCCTCCAAGATTTTTGTGGCACTGTTTTGGTTCTGGGCCTTGGCCCATTTTATTAACTCTGATCTGATGTAGCGTATTTTTGTCTCCACATTAGCTGAATCAGAATTATTCCAAACCGATGCAACAAGATGAAAAATTTCTGACTTGTCACATAACCGGCGATCAAACCTGAACAGACCCCTATGTTTGCTGCGTGAATCGTCGAGATATGTGATAAGCGGCCTGTGATCACTGCCCTCAAATCTAAGGTACTCCGATCGACCCGAAGGGAACGTCTCCACCCAGGCATTATTGGATAAAGAACGATCAAGTCGAGCATGAACTAAGTGATCATATCTCATTCCTCGCCAGGAGAACGGATTGCCACTATGTTTTACATCCCACAAGCCATTTTGCGTTACAAAACTCCTAAAGTTGATAAAGGAGCCTTCTGGTCGCAGCGGACCTCCTCTTTTTTCCGAGTTTTCCAAAATCTCGTTAAAGTCACCCGTGAGGAGCCATGGGCTGTCTCTCGACATCCCAAACCGGGAAATCTCCTGCCACACCTGGTTCCGTTGGCCTTGAACCGGATGGCCATAGATAAACGAGATGAAGAAAGTATGCTCCCGATACTTTATTTGAGTATCAATGTAATTTGGGGAAGAAGATAGTACTTGAAGTTCGAAATCATTCTTCCAAAACAGCGCTAAACCCCCACTACGTCCAACAGGAGGAATAGTGAAATTGTTGTCGTAACCCATCCAATTAAAAACAGAAAAAACAAAGTCATCTTGATTTTTGGTCTCCATAAGAAACATTATGTCCGGGAAGAGTTTGAGTCTCAAATCCCTTAGGCGTCGAACCGTCAAAGAGTTTCTTAAACCTTGACAGTTCCAACTTGTTGTAATCATTGATTACTGGATGGTTTCTGGAAAACCATCGAACCCTTACAAGTAGAAGGCATAGGAGCCTTAGATGAAGGCACAAAGGCCTTAGAGAGAGGAGCACCAACAGAAACAGCCTCATTAAGAGGTACAGAGGTTGAAAGGAGATTATCTACCCGGAGTTTCTTCCTTGTCGTTCCTGCAGTTCGTGTTGAGTTACGCTTCTTGGTGTTCACCCCTTGCAATGGACTGTTATTTCCTCTGCGCTTACGAGGCGTCTTCGGAGGAACTCGGCGTTTGGGGCCTGCCGTAGATCTTCCTTGAGTTTTACTGACTTCCTGGGGTCCCAGTCTAAAGAGAGCAGGGGTACGACCAAGGTTTTGTTGTTGCAGTTGTAAGTCCGGTAGAGTAGCTTCAGATGATGCCAAAGAGGCTGGCGAGGTAGGATTTACTCCAGCCTCATGATCATCTTTCTGTAGCATTTCCTGAATAGACACCCGTGGTGCTTGAACTACCTTTCCGGAGCTTAAAGTCTTGTCTTCCTGAGATCCGGGTAAGGATAGTCTTTCCAAGGCTGGGCGCTTTGAACGAGACTGCGATGTTTCCAAAGGCGAGACTCTGGGACTTAGACTTTTGTCTTTCCTTGCGGGGGAAGGCGCTTTTGCACTGGTATGCTTCATTTCTTTTGCTTTTGACCGGCCTTGTGTTGCTTCTTCCCGCCCGCGAGACACCTCCAAATGGGAGTAAGAGGAGCCCTCATTCCGAGGTAACTTGTCTTCAGGACGCAGTAGACTACGCGTATGACGCTGATCCTGAGAAGAACGAGCCAGATAACTTGTATCCTTGTCCCGCTGTTCCGTTTCTATCCATCGTCTAGGTGTAAACCTCTTCCTATCATCATGATGATGTGAATTAGAATTTTTGTCTAGCGGGCTGTCGTCACGTCTTCGATACTCTGCCTGTGGCCTGTTGTGAGAAACAGAGGCATGGGAAAAGTACGATCTAGCCTGATCATCTCTGCCTGAGACTGTCACAAAGCGAGATCTGTAGCTAGGGGATCGACTTCTGCGATATCTCTCACTCTCCATTCTAGACCTAGAGGGGTCTCGACTAGCCGTGTTACTCCTATGGGGAGAAGTGATACTCTTCCTGTCACTTGTACGAGGGAAGCTTTCTGCTGGTCGAGAGTCTATGGCTCTAAACTTGACAGGACGATCATTCTTTCTTGCTTCCAAGCGTAGCTTATCAGCTTCTAAACGTTCCAAAGTGTTTCGCTGATTTATACTCGGATTGCGATGTTCCATCGGTCGGTTCAGCACTGCCTTAGAACAATCTTTCTCTTCGTGAGTTAGAGCAAGGCAAATAAAGCAGTGTTTCTCCAAGTGTTCATATTCAAATTCCACCGGAGTTTCCTCCCCTGAACGAAATTTAACTGTCTTCTTCTTAACCAGCGGCTTCAGAGCATTAATGTTTACCAAAACCCGACCTTCCCTAGTGTCATCCTCCACCACCGTTCCTAACTCATCCCCAATAGTACGGAGGTTGTTAGAGGTCCAAAAGTGTGAAGGGAGATCATTGATTTTGATCCAAAAGGGGATCATACACGGAAAGGATGTTGAGACGATTGGTTCCCACCTCTGAATCACTAACATCCATCTCTTATAATGAAACGGAGCACGCCTCAATACTGAACGGAGGTCTCCTTCAGATCTAAATCGAAACTGAAAACGTTCTCGTCCAGTCACCTGTCCCTCAACTCTTCCAAGAAGTCCCCAAAGCGTGGGTAGGAAGTTAATCACTGCCGCCGGACGTTGGATCTCCGGATTCAAAACCCTACCAATGAGGGTAAGACGGTTTTCTTCAATGAGCGAAGAATCTTCTGCATCAGGCAGAAGGATTGGGGGTTCACGGATCCAGCGACTAGAGGACGTTGGGATAGCTTTGCCTTTATCCTCTCTAAAAACTCGGCGAGACATACTGGATTGGAGACAGCAAAACTTGTGTAATACGTAAAAACCCTAACAAAGGGTAAGACAAAACACCGAAAAAGGGGGGGGGGACAAACTGCACGGCGCAGTAGAGCGTAGATCTAGGGGAAAAACAGCTACAAAAGGCACTAGTGATTCGGATCTAGAGATCAAAGAGGTTGATGCTCGAGAACCCTAAAATCGCCCATGTAGAGAGAAACCCTAGCCATTGTTCATTGTACATATATGCATTATGTTATTATAGCTGATATTATTATCATTATTAATAATCCTTTCTTGATAATTTTCCTGTTTTTTTGTCATCAACTATGTCACATATATAAGTCACACCTGGTTGGTCCATTAGTCTAAATGTCTTAAATAAAAAAAATGAGGGAAATTGATATTGGATGTGATGGTGAAAATCTTTATAGACTTATGTAAGTACCTAGACTATGGTCATTTACTTCATAGTAATGAGTAGTAGCTAGTGAAAACAAAAAAACTATTAGTTCACAACCACTAAAAACTATTAGATCATATGTTGAAATCAAAACATGTGAGATAATTGTCTGTGTCTATAAGTTGAGGAAAACTTCATCCCTTCCATTATTTTGGGACCAATGTAGCAAATTATCCCAACCGTGGGAACCATTTACGTACTCACCCCCAAAATCAAAATGGAAGAAACTTTGTGTTCATAAATTCTCCTTTTAACATTAAAACTGTTTGAGAAATAGTTTATATATATATATAAATGAGAAAGGAATATTTGTCTGCTTTTTTATTTTGAAAACGACTGATATATTTGTTGTGCTGTCAGCTGTAGTCTCAATTCCTTTGTCTTTCATATAATTGGTATGTCCTACTTTTGTTTGCAATTCCTTTTTTTGATCAAACAAAAAAACATCATATCATTAAGAAAGCACTAAATACAATATAACAATCATACTTTTGAATGCTATGCTTTTATTTTCACATATTGATTTTTTATAACTATGGTACTTATATGTTTGGTTTGTAATACAAAACATTATAAAATATATTTTGATAGAGGAGAAATTTTTACAAATAAATATAGAATTGTAAGATATATTGACAGTACTACTATGGCTTGATTTACTATACGATTTTATGAAAATTAATCATTTTATTTTTTTGACTAATTGAACAAAGTGTTGTGTTAACCCACAAATTAAACTGCATTTCGTTTTAATTAACGAGATCGCAGTCGGACTAGTTCCAACTGTTTCACCAAGCACATAAGCTCTAAAGTGAAAAATTACGTAAACAAAATTACTGCTAAACGTATTGAAAATATATAGATCTCCGATCAAAAGTTGAAAAGGATCTTAAAGGAGTAATATATAAGGACATTGATTATTTTACTCATGTTATAATTAGTTTTTGAAGAGAAAAGCCATGAAACTTAACAAAGGCAACAGCATAAATGTTAAACTTAACAAAGGCATGAAATTATTGGTAGATCACTCATGGTTATTAATTCTCATGAACTTTGCTGCTTTCCATTGAGTATTTAATTTTAAGAGTTCTCGAGAGTACGCACTAAAACATTTCATTGTAGTTTAAAGCTGTTACTCTTTGCACGACATTTAACATAACTAATACACTGTGGCCTGCTTAAACAAAGAAACAACTGTATAAAAAGAGAATTGTGCATATATTTATATATTCATCAACTAGTAAAACCGAAAATTAACCCCTTTAAACACACAAGTAGTGGTCTCTAGATCTCCCAACAATAATTCATTATAGGCAAATCAACTTGTACATGTTGAAGGCTTTAATTAAAATATCAACTTAATTATTATAAGAGTTTAAAATATCTATTATAAACACGAAATCAAGAAAATATCCTGTGTGAGAATAATCTGAAAATTAATGATAAAAATATATATGATTGTAATTACTAAAAAAAAGTAAACATTATGTAGATAATAAGTAAGAAAAAAATGAATATATATAATAAATATCGATTCTTTACTTAGACATGCACGACGATAATCAAAAAATGTACATTAATCTGAATTTTATTACAACTTCTATAATATACACGTTATATTTGCAGAAATCATAATATTAGCAATCCGTAATTTGTATGCTTAACTAGAAGTCTAGAAGTAAAAAATGCTTTTACAAAATAATTTTTTGGATCCCCTGATTACGTAAATGGGATAAAGAAAGATTCGGTAAAGTTGTCATTTTCATGATAATGACGACTTGGACTAACTGTTCCGTAATTGATACGGATAAAACAGGAAAAGCATGGGATCAAAAAGGGACCATTCATTTCATTTGATGAAACTCTATATTATCAATTACGACAGCTTCCACGACTACTTAACCGGACCAAAATTTAATTGGTTTAATTCATATACCAAACAAACAGCTTTGATTTAATTAATCTAGTTTTGTTTATGCTATGATTCCACATAAAAAAATATTGTTTTATTAGTCTTACAGACTCTTACTCTTACCCATAAAGTAAAGAGACCTTTTGTAAAAAAAAAAATTTGTTCAACAAAGACCATTAGAATGATACCTTGTTGGTTTATTCAAAATGTAGAAAGATGAAGTTCCATTATATGTGTATATAAATGATAAGTGAATTTGGATTGGCTAAAAACAACACATTAATCATCAAGAGCTCTTTTTGGATAAAAACAAAAAAATAAAAAGCCAGGAAATGATGGGAAGTGGGGATAGTCTTGGGCAAGATTCATGTGGTTCTCTTCTCTTTGCATTATTTCTTCTTAATTTTTATTATCAGCCTAAATATCTGTTGTTTATCCTGTATTCATTTTATTTAACCTGCAAGACTTTATAACCCAAAAAAAGAAAACAAAAAAACCATGCAAGTAATTGGTTCGTGAGATTTTTTTGTGTGAATAATATGTTAAATTTATTCAAAGTGCCCAAAAAACCGTTATTGATGTGGTGGTCTGTATTCGTTTTTTTTTTGGTCTCAAAGAAAAAGAATCCAAGTACAAACGAAGATGTAAAGATGTCAGAATGTCAGATGATCATTTCTTCAATAAAGTATATAGTTTTATATGGTTTTCCTCGTCATATATAGTTATATACAACCTTATTGACATACGTGTTATGATCGTTATTGGACCTTTGTTGTCTACACACCAGAATCCAGATGATTCAATATATGAGTGGGCTTGTTCCTGGATTTATTGGGCTTATACTGGAGCTATTCTCTTAGTTGGAGTCTGATTAATGAGTTATTGATTCTTGTATATAAATATAAGGATCCATTGTATACTACGTAGTATTATGTACAAATTTTTAAGTTTTTTTTTTTGGGTAATCCGGATTTTTCTAATCGATCTAAAGCGTGTCACCATTTTGACTGGTCAAATCAGATTTATTAGATAATTATACATTTGAAGAGAAACGAATCATTATCTAGACTCATATGACGACTTTTTCTCAAGCGTGGGAACCATTTGGACATCGCTACTAGGTTCATGTAATAAATTTAGCTGCTAGAAATTATTGGGTCGATAATCATAGAATGATTTGGACTTTTAACATTAGACTAATCTTTTCATAGATGCAGTATTTTATTGTAATTTAGCAAGTTCCAAATCCCACAATATAATTTTTTTGGTTTTGTATAGAAAATAGCTTTAAAAAGGAGTTGTTCTCATCTCTGTAAAACAAATCTCAAACTAATCCAAAAGTTGGACCAGTAAGCCCATAAATATTATATAGGTCCAAACGAATCCCTTTTCATAATAAAAAAAAAAAAATCACTAAAATCATTAATGGAATGATCATGTAAAATTTTCTTTTTTGAAATGATCTATGCAATTTGCAACATACATAACTGTTTTGAGAAAGAAAAAGAAAACGATAGTTAAAATGAAATAAATGTAGTTGATCACTCTCTTTTTTACTGAGCCGTATGTTATGTGATATTTTTTTAACTTTTAAGGGATCATAATATTAGATTAGGAAGAAAGAAG
>OVAF01003509.1:0-12166 GCA_900406245.1 Odontarrhena argentea
GGGGTCTAGATTTGCAATTGATGCCAAATAAGGGTCTATTTTAGCAATAAGCCCATTATGATTTACAAGTGGAAATAAAAAAGTTGGACAACAATGAAGTAACTCCCAAAAGACTAGTTGAGGATATGACTGGTTTAACCAAATGACCTGAACAAGAGTTTGCTTCACAATGTCAAAATTTGAATAGCACAAAGGAAAGCATTTGTGTCCGACCGAATATTTATAAAGAAACAAAAGAGCCACCTTTATTGTATGAGCTTATTGTATTGGCGACAACAAAATGAGTTTCTCGGTGGTTCTGTTCCACAATCCTCACTCTGCAACACCAAAACTACCCATTAGTACCACCTTCACAATCTCATCATCATCATCTTTCAGACCAAGAAGAAGAACTCCATCTTCATCAACTTCTCGAATCTTCCCCATTAATCAACCACCAAAACCCATACCCAAAAACCCTCAAATCGAAACCCTAGCCGCCAGAGACACTATCATAGACTTCGGCAAACACAAAGGCAAGATGCTTGGTACTTTACCTTCTTCTTATCTCAAATGGGTCTCCAAGAATCTACGCGCTGGTGATTCTGAATATTGGGCTAAGCTAGCAGACGAAGTGCTTGAAGATGATGTTTATAAAGACAGAACTGAGTGGGAATTTGCAGAGAATGTCCTCCATGGAAGTGATGAGGTTTTGAGTTTAGTGAAGAAGAACAGAGAAGAGACAAACTCTGTTTCCTTGTTGTTGGAGATTAGTGAGAGGTTTGGTTGGGATAATGATGATAAGATTGGTTGGAGTAGAATCAATTTTGAACTTTTGGGGACGAGTAAAGGTGGTCGGATTCCTAGGTTGAGGAAGAGTAATGAAGAAGAGAGAGTAGAAATGGTGAGAAGAAGAGAGGTCGAGAAGAAGAAGAAGGAAGAAGAGGAAGATGAGAATGGATGGAGGAGAAGACAGAGGAGGGAGAGGATGAGACAGAGTTTGGATGGCAAAACAGTGAATAGGACTGAGCAAAAGGGTGTTTTGGGAAGGCTTGATGATATAGAGAAGCAAATTGAGCCAAAGGTTCATAGTCCTTTTCCAGGTCGTGAGAGTCTGTTGAAGAAAGTTATGAACAAGAGGAAGTCTCAATGAATCTGTGTTTTTTTGTTCCTTTTTGTGTATTGGAAAGATGCAAACTTCACTTTATTGCAGAATGAGATTGATTCAAAGATCAGGACTATATTAGTGCATGCTTATTTCCACATGACAATCATAGTTTCAAGTTGCTACGGATTATTATGTTTCCAATCACAGAATTTGAGAATCACTACATCAGGTAAAAGAGCGTAAGAAGAAGCTTGAACCGTAACTTTTTAAGCGACTGGAGGACGAAGGACATGATCCTGCGACGTATCAACTGCAGCAGGAGGCATGAACTGCCACATTGCAAAGCCGGGGTAAGTAGTGAACGGGACAAGCTTGCTTCCAGGAGCAGGAGCTTGAGCTTGAGAGAGCATTGGCGGATTTGGTAAGAAACAAGGTTGAGGCTGAGGCGGTGTATTAATCGCTTTCAGTTGCTGCTCGATTCTTTCCTTCTCAATCTTTAACTTCTGTTTCTCATCACGCAGCTCATTCTTCTCATCCTACACATTGACGTATATTTGATCAATGAACAATCAAAAGATCTTGCAAGACAGGGGCCGAGGAGGTTTTCAGATTTTACCTTCATCTCCTTGATTTTGTCCTGGAGACTTGAATTCAAGTCCTTTAGTTTCTGTGCTTCGTCTCTTACTTGATTCACCACGCGAATAGCATCATTAAGAATAGCTACTTTGTCTGTTTTTGGAAGTCTCCCAGGTTCCAGAATGGAACTCAATTCCGTAAACCTATTGTTAAAGCACCAGACTAAAAGATTAAGAACTCAAAAGAGCAAAGAGAAGAGAACGAATAGAAAGCAAGAAAATACTTGTCATTTAGCCTATCACGTCTTTGTTTCTCCCTACATGCTTTCGAACTAGAGCCTCCACAAGATTCAGATTTGATCCTGCAGCAACAAGACAATCACTATACTGAAAGCACTAATAGTAAAAGATGATTCGACTCAATAGAGCTTCATACCTCTTCCTAGAACCTGATTCTCTGATCACATCTGAATCACAAAGGAACCCATCAACTTCTTCAACACTGTGAAACAAGATCACATCAATACAAGTGGAAAGCATCAGTTCACAAAGATTACAATCAATCCATAAGATAAAAGAAAACATCAGACTATGCACACGTCCTGTAACAGAACCTTCCTATCCAAATATATAGAAAGAAGCCAGGGATCCTAATTTATCTACTTCTCTAGGAAACAGAGGAATGAACACACATACAAACTTCATTTATGCAGACACAGACTCCAATTTCTATCACACAACAAGAACATGTAGAAACATTCTGAGTGATCAACATGGTCAAACTCCATAAGAACCTTCTCCAAAAGTCCAAAGCCAATAAACAAAAACAAAACCCAGAATCAAAAACCATTAATTATGTTTCAGTAGATACCTGACACTAGCTGAGCCATCGATCTGCCATGGGAAAGTGGGGTTGTGATGAGAGAAAGCACCATCAATCAAAGGGTAATCACTAAGCCAATTGGTATTCTCCGGAGACACCATTCTCCTAATTCACCACTACCAACAACACAAAACGCGGCGGCTGTTGAATATTAAGAAGAAAAAGGTTCGAAATCTGAAAAGACAGTATGTGGAATAAAGAGAAGAGATTTGGTGGTGGTAGAGACTACCTATCCCCCAATCGGTTTCCATTATATATATATTCTTTCAATCTCTCCTTTTCATGGATGTCGTCTACTACTGGCCCACCCATCATCATCAACCCTTCAAATTCTCATTGTTTAATCTTTTAGTTGCTCAATCATACACATGTTCTGATGTCATCCACATTAAGCTTCCTCAATTCTTTATTCCAACGTTTCTTTCTTTATGCAAGCAAATTCTTCAAACCCAAAATATACATGGTAAACTCTGAGACTTTCACATTTCTGGGTTAAATAATTCACAAATCTAGTAAACCCAGTCTTGACTTTTGGTATCATCACAAATTAAAGCTTATAAACATTCGATTCAAACATTAAATAGAGACTTTGCAAACTAATTCCAAAACTCAGAACGATCTGTGATTTAAAACATGATAATTTCACGATTCTGGGTTCATTATAAGCAGAAACACCTTATATAAATTGATATATCCAGAACCAAAAACTGAAAGATATGAACATTAATTTGATTGAAAGAGATAAGATTCTTGACAAATACACCATGAAGAAGAAGAAGAAGCGAAAACCTAAAATCTTACTCTGATCTACAAAACCCCAAAAGACAAAGGAGCAACATTTGAATCGAAATTGGTTTTCTTAATTGATCGAATCAATCTTCATCCACAGATGGTTTTGAGGAACCAGTCTTCTTGGGAAGAAGAAGATTGTGGATGTTCGGCATCACACCTCCATTAGCAATCGTCACATCACCAAGAAGCTTACTCAACTCCTCATCGTTCCTCACCGCGAGCTGAATATGCCTCGGCACAATCCTCGTCTTCTTGTTATCCCTCGCCGCGTTTCCAGCCAACTCCAAAACCTAATTTCATTCAAAATCAATCTAAATTAGGGTTCTACACAGAAATATCAGAAAAACGTAAAATTGAAGGTGGAGAGATCGAGATTAACCTCGGCGGCGAGGTATTCGAGGACGGCGGCTAAGTAAACCGGAGCTCCAGCACCGACACGTTCGGCGTATTTGCCTTTCTTGAGGAAACGAGCGATACGACCCACCGGGAATTGAAGACCGGCTTTGCTACTTCTCGTAGTAGCTTTCTTCGCAGATCCGGATCCGAGAGTTTTGCCACGACCCGCCATTGAAAGTTTGATTTTTCGCTGGTTTGTTTGAGAGAGGGAAGAAGATTTGTGAATTTGGTTTTCTATGGATCTTCAATGGAGTTTATTATATATAGTGTTGTGTTTATTCGGTTGAAGAGTTAACAACCAATGAGAGGAGAGTACGCGGATCGGTGTTGATCACCGTTAGATTAAAGATAAAATCGACGGTGCAGGTGTCAGATTAAGAATTTGTGTAGACGGACAGTACCGGAAATACCCTCACTTCTTATTTGTTTTTCTCACTAGCGTTAATTAACCAAATAATAAACAATGGAACCGAACCGAAATTCATTTACCTTGAATTCGAACCGAATGGCATAAAATTTTTGTTTCAACTGGATTACCAAAGCTGAATTAGTTTTTGCCTAGAAATTGTGTCTTTTGTCATTTTATCTAAAGCTTTTTCAAGAGACACAAAATCTCAGTAATTTGAAAGATCACAAAAGAAATGTTTGCATCTAAGCTAGTTTGTGTCTTTAAATCTACACCAATTTAATTTTTATTAGTTTGGTTTGGTATTATTAAATTTACGTTTTATTTAAATTCCAATTTATGTTTTAAATAATTTATAGACTAGTCAGCATATAGGAAAAAATAATATTTCAATCTATAATAGTTTGGTTTGGTAACGGTTTATTTTATTATAAAACATATCAGTATTCACCAACAATTCATTTATAAGATATATTTTTGGACTATCCATGCACGGGATTATAAAATTAATGGATATCCGGTTATAAGAATTCAAAAAAATTAAGTCTTTTATATCTCACAACTAGAAGAACCGATTTTCTTTTGGACCAAATATACCAAAAAGATCATGCTCTAGAGATTCAATACTTGGAACAAAAAAGGATTGATATCGTCTTCCACATGCCGTTACTAAGAGATTGGTGAACATTGGTCTATGACTTTGCATATTATCTTTTTAGGTTTTAGAGTGATTAAATAGTAAATATTACTTTAGTCGAGTGATTTTATAAAAAAAAAAATTATATGAGAATTCAAAGCTTCAATAAACACGGTCTTGATATATGCTATCTTCTTCTAAAACATAGTGAGAATCATAAAATCCATTGTTTATGTTGGAAAATTGAGGAAAATCATAAATCCGGTTTAAGTTTTGCATAATTTATAGACTATTATAGAAAAAATGATGTTTCAATTTTATTAGTTTAGTTTGGTGACCTTTTATTACTTCTAAACATATTAAAAAATGTGTTTGGGAGAATTTTCCTATTAGGATTCAACAACAATTCATTTAAAAGATATATTTTTGGACTATTCATGCCCATGATACCAAAATACTGCATAGATATGCGGTTATTAAAAACCAAAAAAAAAAAAAAAAAATCAGTATTTAGCGATATTTAAGTTTAGGAAAGATGACTTTATAAATAAGTGCCGTGTCCCCTGCTTTCTTGTTTATCCTCTTCATTTCTTGAAACACAAGTAACCGTACGAATATCACCATAATTCAATTTTAGGATTTTTCACTCTGAGAGTATCTCTTCTCTAGAACTTATTAGTTTGAGTAAAAAAAAAAAAAAAAGAAGTTATTTACAAATTATTTACACCTCTCGAGAGCATTTCCTCAAGGGATTGCTTTTAAATTAGTAACACATATTTTGAGTAAAGTGAAAGTCGTCTTCAAATGAGATCCATAGCTACGAGGCAGCTCCAGTCCATGTATGCGTTCTTGAAGGTAATGCATTTTCCTTGTTACTTAACATATTGCGGCTCTTAGAGATGACTGAGCTCGGTGCCTGATCCAAGCTAAGTGGATGTCTAAAGCAAATTAAAAATATGATGCCCTAACTCAAACTACACATTTTATACTTATGATGTTGCAGCAGGCTAATTATTGTTTTAGAATTGCTCCTGTAATCAAACTTGTTGTTCATACTTTTTGTCCAACGGCTGATTAATAGATAGTTTCTGCATATGTGACTGTGAGTTTCAGTGGTTGTCTCCCGTATCTGGCTATCAGCCTCTTATGCAAAACACCCTTGCCTTTTTGATACACAAAATTGACTCTGTTTTGGAATGGTTAATAATATCATACAAAATTGCACGATTTTTTGGTGTGTTATCTTTGGCTGGTTTGTAGTCGCTTTTATGTGAAAGATTCAGTCACAATTTTGACTGTGAATTTTAATTTAACAACATATAGATTATTTTATTCCTTTCTAGTTTCATGGAATCTTGTTATACTCTTCAAATTCAGTGGAATGTGTCAGTCCTCTATCGAAGTTTCTCTTTTTGAATTTTCAGGGACTGACTAGTCTTTATATAAGGACAAAGAAAATTAGTGGTGATGTTCCTACCAGGGGTATCAGAGATGACAGTAGCAATTGGTGCATGGGAAACGATATCTAGTAAGTATAAGAATAAATTTGCTCAAGGTACATTCATCTTACGCTCAAATGAGGGGATTTCTATAATATATATAAATCTACAGCTTGCGGGAAATGGCTAAAGCTACATTGAGATGGCAAAAATTTACATTTGGCATGGAATATCATCAGGGATGGTTGTATAAACATGCTCGTCGAACACATTTTCATAGGTAATTTCAGTTTGAATATATTTGTTTTGTATTCATAACTTACAAACTGTGTGCATTTTCAGTCACAATGATTATAAGGGATGAGAAAGATAAACTTACAAATCGAATAGATTTAAAATACAAACAAGAGAATCTCTAGAGAGAGAGAAAGCGAAAACGTTGTTGAGTAACAAACACCCAAGCATTTACTTGAATACAAGCTGGCATGTCTTGGAACCTCTGGGCACAGATTCTAACTCCTTGAACATTATATGCTTCTGTGCAGATTCTGAGGAGTAGAATGTGGCCTTCTCTAGATGACTAGCGTTTGATAGAATGCACTTTGCAGCTTCCCTCTCTTGCTCTGTGCCGTGGTACTGTCTCCACTCAAAGTACTCAAGATGAGACGATAAAGAGTCATGTATGTGAGATACAATGTTGACACTGACGTTGACCAGGTCGGGCATGTTTTCAAAGCGTAAATAGTTGCTGAAGCTGTCTGTAATGCTGAATCTCCTCAAGGAAGGTGTATTGATCACAAAGCCATGAACAACACCTTTAGCCTGAGACTGAGACGACGAAGTATAGATAGATAAACTCCTAAGGGTAGGCACGTCGATGGTAAATATCTTGACAGTGGTGTAGGAGCTTTGTTTGACTACCAAATCTTGAACAAGTGGACATATGCTTAGAAGAGTTTTCACAGATTGGTCGCTTGAGAACTTGACCGATAAAAGGTGGAGGCTTTTGAGGCAGGGCAAAGTAACATTAGAAGGAACATCGTCGAGACTTAGTTTCTGGAGAATAAGGGTTTGAAGCTGCGAGGAGTACAAGCTCTGAGGCAAAGCAAAGGAACCGTAGAACATGTCGAATTTAAGCTCTCTGAGAGAGCGATGGAGTGCGATTTGAACCAAAGGGTTGACTCGAGTAACATTGTCGAGCCTGAGGTGGAGGGTCTCTACACTTGACCTGCTGCTAATCAATCTGGTAAACCAACGATAAGGTAAAGATCCGTGATATGCGAAATCATACCTGAATATCTTCAACTCCTTCCATAGAGATCTCCACCGTTTGGATAAGATACTCGCGCGTATCGCATGGTCCGATGTAGGAAACGAACACAGTATCTTCAACAGCAATTCATCTGGTAACTCATTGATTGTCTTAATCTCCATGTCCAATTCTTACCCTGATTCCCAATTTTGCTCCCTCTCCAAATGTATACACAGTTTTGGATTGGATTCTCAATCCCATTCCAAATCTCCTTTTCCTTTTTCTCCGTTTCTAATAAGGAAAGTTGTTGCCATGTGATTTTCCAGTTTTACCCCTGTCAAAATTCGGCAACTGGCTACAAACATGTCATTGTTTCCTACAGTTTGTAGCCTCAATCTTTACAGTGTGTGTGTGCATTTCCCAGTTTTACACTTGTTGATGCATGGTCCATGGATGTGGACTTCTTTACACGAGATCCTATTGTAGACTCATTTGTAAATTTGTAATCAATATGAATTTGTTTCTTTTCTTTTTTGGGGTCAGATCACTATGATGGAGTAAACAATGATGTTAACCGACCGCTGAGATAAATCTTGGACCCGATTTTACATTGAGAACACACAACTATAACAGAAACCAGATTAAGGTTAGCTTCTTCTCTTTTACTTCTCGATGCCTTGTTGGAGATACTGTATGACGTCGTACCCCGTTGTGGTCGATCCATTTGTTGTAGGCATCGGTACAGACATGGACCATGAATCGAGCGGCTTCACGTTCGCTCATCTCCGGATGAAATCTCTTGCGAAGTTTCCCAATTGGATCTCCTCTGCTGAAGCAAGGCAATCCACATTCCACCATCATTTCCACTATACTGATGATCCCGTCCATGTAACGGCGAGCAGCCAAGTATCCCTTCACGCACAAGCTTTACAAGAGAGTATAGTCCCGTGTCAGAACCACATGTGAGTTTCATTGATAAGGTTAAAAAGAAAAAGTGTTCGTTGAGAAAGTTTATGGATACTACTACGTACCTCATAAACTGATGCCAAGTTTCGCTCTTCATATCCCCCGACGGATCAAGTAACTGAGTCATTTCGTGGCTCAGTTTGAAATGCGCGCTCTCAAAACGCATGTTTCCACCAGGAGAAGTTTCAAAAATGAAACCGAAATCAATATGAACAAGCCTTCCCATGCTACATTCGAAAAATATGTAATGTTTATTTCATGAATTTTACCACATTACAAACAAGAGAGGGTTTTAAGGGTGTGTAAATCTTACTTGTCGAAGAGGAGATTGCCGTTGTGCCTGTCTTTGGGTTGGAGTAAAAGACTCGCCACAGCATAACCAGCACTGCTGGTAAGGAAGTTAGCCCGCGCCGTTTCAAAGGAAGGTGAGCCAACGGGTTCAAAATCTTGTTGAAAGATCTCATACAGGCCACCATCAGTTGTTTCACCCATTTGACTTCTACTTCGTGTATTTGGCACAACCTGTTGTAAACAAAAACAACATAATGCATAGGAAGGTTCCAATATTTGAATTGAGTTATAAGCTTTTTACTGGGCTACAATAAGTCTTTTAAAAATCAGCCAAAGGATTCAAGATCAATAGATTCAGCTGTGGTAATCGAAGAGCTAGAACTTACCTCAATAATCCCCCTCCCGGCTCCAATTGGAAGCACTCCATATGGAAAAAGATAAAGATTAAGACCAACCGCTTGAAATATGTCTCTGAGAAGAGATATCACTTGAAGGGCAAGAACATCTTGACGGCAATCATCTCCAACCTGAATGCAAGAGAGAATTAGACTACACTAACTCACTAAGCACCAACCGGTGCAGCTTATGGAAACAGTCTTCAGCTAAGATTGGCATAATGCAAAAGTCTATTTAATGCATAGGAGAGGAGTCAAGTGAGATGGCATCATGGCGTATTAAGTGATTAGGGATTGGTTTGGGAATGGGAGAGTTTGGGATGCTTTAGAATTCACCATAGGTCCTATATATTGGTTCTTTGGTAGATTTCTTTGATCCTCTGTTTTGTACTCTCCAGTTCATACAGAGAATAATTTAATATATAGATTTCTTTGATCCTCTGTAAGCTAAAACATATATGTAAGAGATTATGAAACTATTTTAATTTAAGTATTATTGTATACTTTATTGAAGTTATAATTACAAACTAATAATTTAATATATATATATATATATTATTATATAATTTATAAACTTGATATATAATTTTAATTAGGCTAAAAATATATCGTAATATTCATGAATATATATATGAATGTTTAAAACTACTATAAAATATTTTAATGTAAATATTATTGTTTACTTTATCACCACTTATATTTACAATATATATATATATATATATATATATGTATAAGATTATAAATAAATATAGGTTATAAATAGAAGACATTTGCATGAGTGAATGAGAGTTATGTATATGGTATTTTTGGTTGAGGACTTGCAGTATTGGGGTCGAGGTTTCGGGTTCGAAACTAAGTGAGTGCGTTTTATTTTTAAAAAAACTCAAGTTAACGGTCAACAAACAGTCAACTAACGTTAGGTATGTATATGCCTACTTTTTTGAAGTTGAGGTACGAAAAAATTTCAAATCATGAGTTCGGATATGCTTACGCACTCAGTCCAAGTATAGGTATAAATTTTATCAAGTACCCAGAATACGGGTATGATTACGCCGGAAAGCCCATATATAAATTATATATGTTATTAGTTATTATTGATTGTAAGGCATTATTACAATTAGTAGATAAATACTGAATATGCAACTATATTTAAAATAAGTAATATTATGTTTTTTGCAAAGTTGAATAATTTTATTTGATATAAATTTCAAAATAGACTGCAATCATTTCGTATGGGTTTCGGAAATTTTAATTAATACTAAAATCATGTGGGAGAACAACATAGCCATCACCAAAATCTCATAAACAGGCCACACGCATGTGGTCTAGTGGTAGGAGAGGCTTTGGTGAAGGGTGCAACTCCCAAATCCAAGTTCGATCCTCCCTAGAAACAAAAATCACATTTGTGTGGGAAGTCTATCAGTTGGGCCCAATGAATTTCATGGCCCGTTTGACCCGAGTTCGCTTGAAGTTCATGATGTCCGTTGAATCGTTGAACCCTGAACCAAGGGAGAAGTCCACTCTATAGCACCTATAGCACCTACCGGAGCTAACCAGATCAGCCGATAGGGTTTATCAAAAAAAAAAAAAAAAAAAAATCCCAAAAAAANTTTACGTGCTGAAGACAAAATCTGATTGTAAATATGTCCTACCCCAATAAACCATTGGCGTACGAATATGTAGAATAATAAATAAATACCCTATACGATTTTTTTTTTTAATGTGATTTTTCATCTTCCAGTCTATATAGATGTAGAGTCTAAAATAGTGGAAGGGGAGAAGGTTGCAATAAGAATCCCAATAGAGTAGAAAATACATATTTATGTTTTGGAGTTGAAAATAACATGAAACAAACAGCCAAGTAGGAGTATGAGTTTCGTCTGGCAGACTTTTCAAGGGCCATTGCCATTTTCTCCCGGAGTAATGCTTGATTCTCTAAGCGTCAATACTCAATAAATTACTCCAAGACATGACAACATTCATTGTTTTTCTATGTGATTTTTCATCCTCGGCTATAATGAGAATCTTCGATCTAGTTCTCGTAGTTATTCTAGAGACAATCACATATAGTTGCCAATGTATTAAAATTTGTCTTGGCATAAATACCCTCACCTGATCTAGTGCTTGTAATTGGTTTTTAATTTTATGATATTGTATCCTAATTTTGGATTTTAAAACCCAAATAAATGGAAAAACGTTTTTTTATTTTTTTATATATATAATTTTTCATACAATAGTTCTATTGGTTTTTTTATTTGTTTATAGTAAGAGCCTCCGAGCAAGGCTTTACGCAATCCACTGTCCGTCTTTTTCCAATTCTAATCCTCCGATCTGATCTTGAGAGAGTATAGTGATAAAGCTTGTATCGGTATGAGGAACCAAACCAAACACTTCATAACCGAAAACACGAGGATGATACTTGTTAAGCCTTAGAAAGCTGTTTTTTAGCTCAAAAATATCTTCAAAATACGTCGAGTTCACGTTCACTTGATTCCCCAGTATTTCGCATATCATCTGAGCCACTCGAGCTACCTCTTGCACATAATTTCCAACTGTTGTTCTGTAAAGCGAAAGATAATAATAATATTATGTTTCTACTAATATATATGTATATACAAGTATGTATATGAGATAAATTTCTCGTAGTTATTCTAGAGACAATCACATATAGTTGCCAATGTATTAAAATTTGTCTTGGCATAAATACCCTCACCTGATCTAGTGCTTATAATTGGTTTTTAATTTTATGATATTGTATCCTAATTTTGGATTTTAAAACCCAAATTAATGGAAAAACGTTTTTTTATTTTTTTATATATATAATTTTTCATACGATAGTTCTATAAAATAATATGTAAAATATGGTCATTGTAAAAATATTTTAATTATATGACACATGACCCTAATTTGGAATTTATAAACTTAAACCTGAGAATATATAGTTTGTTTCCCATAATTTTTTTGTGTCATTACATAAGATATTCTAGTAATAACAATAATAATAATAATAATAATAATAATAATAATAATAATAATAATAATAA
>OVAF01003511.1:0-12155 GCA_900406245.1 Odontarrhena argentea
TTGATCCTTTGCTTGTAGTCCCTGAATCTTATGAGTTTGTCTGTGCCCTTTCAGCTAATGTTTGATGGCTTAATGTCCTAATTGAATGTGATGTATCTTTAGTTGGTATTTTGTAGTGTTGGATATTTTTGTCTTATGTCTTTAGCTAAATGCAATAGCCATCATTTCATTTGTAAACCTTTGATGGTAAACAAAGTTTGTGTTGCTAAAGATATGAAAAACTGTTCTTAAGGATTCAATAATGAAGCTGCATAAAATTCAGCGGGTTCCTTTTAATTTACTAGGTCTCGAACCCGCGGGAAATTACGCGGGAATTCATTTTAGTTAAATAGCATAAGTTATTACCAAAATTTGTTTGCAATACATGGATTTTTTTTTTTTTTTTCTCGCCGGAATAGTATATTTTATTTCTTAAGTTCTTACAATACATATAAAAATTTCCTATTATAAAAAATACTTTTTATAAACAAAATTGTGAATGCTACTTCGTATTAACATGTCTGATGATTTTGCGGAGTAAACCACATTTTTTGTGTTTAGTATATTTAATATTAAGGGGAGAAAGCAAGTGTTATAACAGAAAAATAAACTCACCTTAAAGATGATAAATCATAATATAGATACACAGAAAACTAAACTTTTCCCATCACCCAGTTATCATATTATACGGAAAATAATTTCTTCATTCTTATTTAAACTTCAATGGAATCTATTATCGAATAACATTGACTTATTTCTATTTTTTTTCAAAGTACAAATAATGTTTGCAATTCTATGTTTTTAGAAGATTACACCATGTACTTTAGATAGATTTTATGAGATTTAATTTAAGGCAACTTGCTTAGTGTAAGATATTTTTTTAAATAGCGTCTTTCATTAAACAAACAAAGAAACCTTACAAACATTACACATAATATGCTCTTATAGGAGAGTCGAAAACCCTAAAACCAAGTAGTAGTAGTAGGGAAGAAAGTTCTTGAATGTATATTGTTCTGAATTTTAATTTTCTTCCTATTTTGTTAGCAGTTAATATGTTTAGCCGACCATATCATTAGACAACTAGCAAATTATATAAATCGACGATTGAATTGTATTATGTTTTTGAACAACAGATAAATCAACGAGAAGATATATATATATATATATGAAAGAGGAAAAAAAGGACATATAGAAAATTCACAAAGCAATCTAAATATGCATGTTTGAACTCCTTTCATATAAAAGAGATCTTTATTTCATTTTACAGTAGAACCTCTATAAATTAATACTCTATAAATTAATAAAATCCTCCGATCCCAAGTCGGACCAATGTAAAAAATGACAACTTTCGATAAAATAATAAAATAATAATATGTTTGAAATTCTAGTGTAAAATATAGTTCCAATAATAGTATAAATTAATAATCATAAATCTTAGGCATATATATATATATATATTATGTGTATTTAAGAAATTGTAGTAAAATAAGATGTGTTGTCTATATATATTCTAAGTTTACCTTGATGAAACGAGTCATTAATTTTTTAGAAGAGTTCTTGAAACAAAAACTATTTTATTATATGTAACTATTTTGGTATTATTATTTTATCTTTGTCATCATCAATAATAAGTAGACGTACATTTTTAAACCTTAAATTTTATGTATCATTTTATTTGGATTTTAAAGTGACTTATTAACATTTATTCTATTATGATAACTAAAATTATTTGACATAATATTTCGGAAATCAAACATATTAGCACAATTATATGAATGTATGAATAAGAAATATAAAGAGGTTTAGATACATAATAATTTTTAAATAATTCATATGAATTTTATGGTGAAGTACATATTTAAAAATAAAATTTATAAGAACATAATAAACTATAAATCTCTCTTTAAATTAATAAATTATTAATTTATAGATAAATTAATATCTCTATAAATTAATAATTTTTCTAAGTCCCGACATTATTAATTTATAGAGGTTTTACTGTATATCTAATTTCAAACTCCAAATTCTAATTTTTTTCACCCCTATCATAATCTTGTAAAGAATAGCGTAGATATTACCTTCAATATTTGGTATAAGATTTGATCAAAAGCGATCAAACCATTTATTTAACTAATCACATATTTCTAAAATTGATTGTAGAAAAAAAATACTGTGAAAATATTTCAAATATTTTATAGGCTATAATAATCACGTAACAATAATTAAACATTGAATCGCTTTTCATTTAAAAAAAAAAAAAAACCTTGAAACTCAACCATGGGATCATCAGGTGATGATTGCACATCAGTCAGCATTGGAACTGTCAATATCAACATGAAAAGGATTAATTGTGGACCTGGTTAGTGGTTTCGGAACAAGGTAAGTTATCATAACTATCTATTTCTTGGGTTGACCCAAAAAAAAATCTAATTCTTGGATAACACAATTAACTATGAATGGCAAGGATTTCCGAGAGAAAATGTCAACTTAATTCATTATTTTAATTAATAGTATAGTATTTTGTTTTTTTGGGAGAATCTCAAAAATATCACCATTTTTTCAAAAAAAAAAAAATATTAATATATCATTTTAATCCACTTTAACCCTTTAAAACTAAACTCTAAATATGCATTACTTAACCCAAACCCAAAAACATAAAATATGGATCCTTAAAAATTATTTTTTGTATTTTATATATTTAAAAAATTTAAATATGAAAAGTTATTTTTAGAAAAAATCGTATTTTAGAATTTTGATATTTCTCTTTCTTTTTTAAGACAAGATTTTGACAAACCTCTTGTTCAGATTCAGACAACATAAATGTTTTTTCCATAACTACGCAAAATTAAGTTAATAATTAACCTTTAAACAAAGAAAGAAAATATAATTCAATATGATTCGGTCTACCATAGAAGTCCATATATGTACTTTACCATGTATCAGAATACAAATCCATATGCTTTTACTATGTATCAGAATTTAGTTTATTACCCAAACAAATTTTATTTAAAAAATATGTTATATATTCCTAAGTGTCTTATATTAGAATATACGTGATAAAAGGGTTAGTTCTTGAGATGGATCTTAGATATGACAATTTTGAGATGTATATGTAGGTGTTTTAGGATCAGGAAAGATTAAGACACAATGAATTCTAGACAAAACGGGTAACCTTAATTTCTTTATTCGCATTAAGATTTTGTTTAGTACAATAAAAGAATTGTTGTCTTAGTGATAAAAAATAATACATTAGTTATTGGTTTTTGTTCTTTTTTTCTGTAACCTCAAAGTTGGAATCTAGACTTTAATCTGCGTGGATTGGAATTAATTTTTTATTTATTCATTTTAAAAATACCATTTCTTCCAAATAACTCGAATTAAGGTTATATTCTTTTGTGAAATGATCGTAGCCGAGTGACAATGATATATACGTAAGTTCATTGGGACAGGCTAATGGGTCGACCATTTGTCACTTACGTATATATGTTACGTGGTAAAAAAAAAAAAAAAAAAAAAACGCTAAATGGATAACCATTTGAATACTCATGTTTAGGTGTAGTCTCTATCTTTTTCTAAGGTGAAGAAAAAGTTATATAAAAGCAACTTATGTTACCTGAAGATTCCTCTTCTTGTCACGCAATTCTTATTTTTACTTTTGTTTCAAACCATTTGTAACGTATAAGACAAAGAAGACAAGACTCAGTTCTTTGAAGCCGGACACTTTTTTTAGATCTCTATGAACCAAAAGTGTATTTCTCCTGACGCCAAATAAATAAATAGTAAAACAGCTAATTGAAAGGAAAAAAAAAAAACAAGAAACTGAAATTTTAAAGTTAGTATGTAAAACAAAATGAAAAATGGTATAGATGAAGACAAAGAAGAACATGAGTTACAAGACTCACAGGCCATAACTGATGATTAATTATTTTCATGTTAGAAACAAACAGATCAGATTAAGTGACCCATGTTCTCCTCACATGTTCCCACATTGTTAAACTTGTGGACTACTCTGTTCTTGAGCTTCTGTACAATATAAATAGAAACCCTCAAGAACCCTAATTAAGTATCTCAACCCAATTTAGAGTTCTGAAAAATAATCAACAATGGAGGGTTTAGATTCAGTTTGTTTGTCTGATCACACCACAAACCAACCAGTTCGATCTGTGAGCCTTCCTGCAAGAATCCATCCACTCTCGGTCAAACTCAGAGTAGCCTTGGGCAGGCTCAGAATCTGGCAGAGATCTTGTTCCTCGATCTCCGTTTCTGCCTCTTTCGGGTCAGAGACGCTGCTTGTTGGACTCATGGACCTAACCGAGCTCTACGGTTGCGTGCACGAGCTAATTGAGTCACCTTACGTGCAACACACTCTTCTTCATCACCAGAAGGGGAAACTGCTAGAAGATTCTCTAGATGGATCCGTTGTGTTGCTTGACGTGTGTGAGGCAGCGAGCGAGGTGATTGTCGCGACAAGAGAACACCTGGCGAATCTCAAATCTGCTCTTCGTAGGAAAGGTAGCGTGGAGAAGGAGGTTAAAGCCTATATTAACTTGCGGAAGAAGGCAAAGAAAGAAGTCTCTAAACACATTATAGCACTAAGGAAAATCGAAACAAAAGATATCTCCACCAATATAAATCACGATCCAGCGATCGCATCCACGATTGTTTTGAGAGAAACAATCGAAATCACTATCTCGATTTTCAGACATCTTTTGATGTTTTTATCAACAGTACCACCATCTCCAACGAAAAAGATCAAGAACACCATTGGGTTTTTGTCAGTTCCTTTCGTATCATCGTCATTATCAGACACATCTCTGGATTTGATAAAGGAAATGAAGAGTGTTGAGGATGTCTATTTGGGTTCCATTGTGGATTCAAGAAGAAACTTTGTTGAAGTTGAGAAGGAGAAGAGAGATGTTGTTGAAGATAGTTTTCGTGATGTGGAAGCAGAACTAGGCTGTGTTTTCAAGTGTTTACTTAAGAATAGAGTTATGTTCCTTAATATACTTAGTAATTGTTGAGACACCAACTTTTTGTCAATCAGATGTACCTCATTTTTCTTCAATTTGTTTACTTGTGTATGCGGAAGCGTTAAATCAAACATATATATGTTACCCTGGTTTTACGATGAATACGATATGTATTTATCAAGAAATGGACATTCATTGTCTAAACTTTCTTTGTGAGACTTGAATTAATATCAAAAAAAANCAGGATCCTAGACCAAATTATGGATTAGTGTCCAAGATCTTTTATCAAATCTAGGGATGTATATCTATGGGCCTTGGGCCCTAAGCCATGTCAACACGAACTCATTAAGATATACATTAGTGAACCAATCCAGCCGGCCGGGGAAATATATGGTCCCTCATGACAACTTTTTACTAATTTTTTAACTAAATCTTGTGCGGGTTACAAAAAGTGAAAATATTGGTTTCCACTTTTCACCAAAGTCTAGAGTGGTGCCTGATTTTTCGATTACCTTTGTATGGTTAAACAGATGATATGCATCTAACACTTCAACTACATTTTGGAGTGTTTAATAAAAATAAAAACATATATGACCATAAAGTCGAGAATATTCATAGATCCAATTAATAAAATAACTTCAGGATTTTATTAATATTAAAGTTGTAGGATCATGCATATCATTGTTGGAGAAATCACCAGTTTAATTGTTTATATAATTAAAACGTATGCTATTATATACTACTTTAATTTCTAGACACATCTACTTCTAGTTTCTTCTTATCCTATTGATAATTGGTGCAAGATTTTTTTTAGTTTTAGCAAGATCTTTAGCTAGTTGTTGCTAAAAGAAAGAATGTTTTGTTTNTTCTTGTAAGGGTTACAAAAAGTGAAAATATTAGTTTCCACTTTTCACCAAAGTCTAGAGTCGTGCCTGATTTTTCGATTACCTTTGTATGGTTAAATAGATGATATGCATCTAACACTTCAACTACATTTTGGGGTGTTTAATAAAAATAAAAACATATATGACCATAAAGTCGAGAATATTCATAGATCCAATTAATAAAATAACTTCAGGATTCTATTAATATTAAAGTTGTAGGATCATGCATATCATTGTTATAGAAATCACCAGTTTAATTGTTTATATAATTAAAACGTCTGCTATTATATACTACTTTAATTTCTAGACACATCTACTTCTAGTTTCTTCTTATCCTATTGATAATTGGTGCAAGATTCTTTTTAGTTTTAGCAAGATCTTTAGCTAGTTGTTGCTAAAAGAAAGAATGTTTTGTTTAGATCCTAATATATTAGTAAAAAGACTGACATAATATGCTGCCAGAACATGTAAATAATTGGTGCCCACAATGTACAAAAAGTTTGTTTTAAATATAATGCTTTTTACACGCGTTCATTGGATCGGCTCATCATATGAATACTTAGAGATATGCATCCACAAATTAATCATAATATTATTAAATGCAATAAACAGTATAGGGGTTATTCACTTATTTGAAAAAATTACTCATAAATTTAGAATTAACGTCTCAAATGTCAAAACATATATATCTCATCAGTGTATATGACGTATTATCTCACTCTATACTATACTATATATGCCACTCTATATATGTTTCCTGATNTCGGCTCATCATATGAATACTTAGAGATATGCATCCACAAATTAATCATAATATTTTTAAATGCAATAAACAGTATAGGGGTTATTCACTTATTTGAAAAAATTACTCATAAATTTAGAATTAATGTCTCAAATGTCAAAACATATATATCTCATCAGTATATAAGACGTATTATCTCACTCTATACTATACTATATATGCCACTCTATATATGTTTCCTGATTTTGTTTTTAACCAAAGTACTAGAGTTTACTCATTCATATTTTACATTGTTCAATCAAATAGACAAAAATCTTTGTTAATTAGTGTATGTTTTAACTGAAAAATATTAATTATGAAACTATATTTGTTTGCCAAGAGATTTGCACCACATTACTTTTTCGTGTGGTTGTATATGAAGACCTTTTCTCCAACCAAATACGTGTGAATCCGAGTGTAGTCTCATGACTGAGATTTGTAGTTCAATTGCAAGACATTAATATGCATCCTTTGNCTCCAACCAAATACGTGTGAGTCCGAGTGTAGTCTCATGACTGAGATTTGTAGTTCAATTGCAAGACATTAATATGCATCCTTTGCAAGTTCATATTCTAATGGAAACAATCACATAGTTAATCAGAACTTGATCAATAATCCTTTACAAATTTGGTACGATAAGATAAATTTAACCGTTTTATTTGGTTTAAGACTAATTGGACTCGTCTAAATGGTCTAAATTATGATTTTTTTTCAAAAAAAAAAACTGATTGATTGAGCTTGTGTATGACCAATTTTGACAGTTTATCTGACGTAAATAACTTAATGGAATATATATTGTTCAAAATAATAACGAAGAATTAAAAAAGAAAAAAAGAAAAAAAATCAGTCCAACAACGCAAGCAAATCATCTCAAAGCCCATGAACTTGATCTACGTGTCTCAATGTGAGAAGCCATGCAGAATATTTCTTTCGTAAAAAGTAAATAACATAAAGATGATTGGATAATTGAAGAGCGAATATAATATATAGTTGAGGAAGATCTGGATCTCTTCACCTACCGAAACANGTAAGATAAATTTAACCGTTTTATTTGGTTTAAGACTAATTGGACTCGTCTAAATGATCTAAATTAAGATTTTTTTTTTTAAAAAAAAAACTGATTGATTGAGCTTGTGTATGACCAATATTTTGACAGTTTATCTAACGTAAATAACTTAATGGAATATATATTGTTCAAAATAATAACGAAGAATTAAAAAAGAAAAAAAGAAAAAAAATCAGTCCAACAATATATAATCAGTCAATCATTCAAAAAGTCAGTAAAAGCACGCAAGCAAATCATCTCAAAGCCCATGAACTTGATCTACGTGTCTCAATGTGAGAAGCCATGCAGAATATTTCTTTCGTAAAAAGTAATAACATAAAGATGATTGGATAATAGAAGAGCGAATATAATATATAGTTGAGGAAGATCTGGATCTCTTCACCTACCGAAACATTTTTAAGACCGTCGATACTTTAATAAATACTTAAAAACTCGAAAGGTCAATTGATAATGTGGCAAAACCAGAGGCATCACAAAGGATGACTCATCAGCAATTTCTCTCTGTGGCCAAATAATTTGACCAATATATAATAGTCCGACAGGCGACAGCTAGTCATGGGAGTGTTACAGATTTGCCAGTAATAATCGGACCAATCAAATTTAACAATTCAATTATTGTTGGTGGATAGGCCAAAACCACTATGTTATATAAATAGGCATGTGTAGTGCAAGTTGAACAAAGCAAATCCACCAAAGAAGAAAGAAAACAAACCCCAAAACATCTTTACGATAAACAACAACAAAAAAATGGCAAATATGATTACAAAGAAGCAAGTAAGATCTATAAGCTTACCTTCAAGANTTATATAAATAGGCATGTGTAGTGCAAGTTGAACAAAGCAAATCGACCAAAGAAGAAAGAAAACAAACCTCAAAACATCTTTACGAAAAACAACAACAAAAATGACAAATATGATTACAAAGAAGCAAGTAAGATCTATAAGCTTACCCTCAAGATCTCATCCAAGCACGAGTGGAGTCCAAGAAGCTCTTAACAATGTCAAAACGGTTAGTACCACGACAAGTTCTTCCGGATCGATCTTGATTGGTTTGGCTGCTTTGGAAGAGCTATATGATTGTACGGAGGACTTCTTGAAAATGGGCTCGACGCAACGAGTTATGTCTTCTGATGGATCAGAGTTCAAGGAGGAGATGCTTGATGGATCTTTGAGGCTAATGGATATATGTAGCGTCTCTAGAGATCTCATGTTGGAGACTCACGAGCATGTTCGTGAGGTTCAATCGTGTTTTAGAAGAAAGAATGTAGCCGGAGGAGGAGGTGACCAACTAGATATCGCGGTCTCTGGCTATGTCGGATTTAGGAAGAACATGAGAAAAGAAGCTAAGAAGCTTCTTGGATCCTTGAAGAAAATCGAGAGTGAGACAAGTTCATATGATCTTGATCATCAAGACGAACATCTTGTGGCGGTTATTGATGCGATGAGACGAGTAGTTTCGGTTAGTGTCTCGGTCTTGAAGTCATTCTTGGAGTTTTTGTCCGGANGTAACATTAAGACCAAGTTGGCTTCGGTACTAAAGAAGAAAAAGGATCACTGCGAGGCAAGCAAGAACGAGTTGGAGAGTTTGGATTCCGCGATCTCCAGCTCTAGTGATGATCTAGGAAAGAAGCTTGAGGAGATTGAGATGAGCATTGATGGATTCGAGAAGAATCTAGAAGGTTTATTTCGAAGGTTATTAAGAACACGAACCTCACTTCTCAACATAATCTCTAATTAGATTTAAAACTATGTGTGTATAATGTAACCTTTGGAGGTATTCGGCTTTAGAGAATTTACCAGAGGATTACATTGTAGACGCATATTGTAGACTACTTAAACATGTACATGTAGAGATCAATTTGTAAAAAAAAAAAATAGATGCAAAATTGCAGTTATATATACAAGTTTTTGTGTGACAAATATTATGGAACGATCTAAAACCTATAATTCAAAGACTTAATCAGTAGCTATTTTCTTTTTGAAGTTTTGGCTAGTTGGAATGAAATTTAGTACTGCAAAGTAAAAAAGAGAGAATGTCGAAACAATGTATCATCATCATGCTTGACTAGTGTGGTGTCCTAAAAGACATAATTTAAATGTTCTAAAACGCATAAATCATGGCATAGCATAAAATCAGAACATTCAACATCGATCTTATCTGTGCCTCATGAGTAAGATTTTGTATAGGTCGGGTTTATTTGTTAAAATGTTTTTATTTAGCCATTATATTGTGAGTTTGATGTGTCTTCGAGATTTTAATCAATACCTAAATCAAATCTCTGAATATCAATATAGATATGGGTCTTTTCTTTTGTTTTGATAAAAAAAATTAATTTTTAATAAGATTTTAAAAATATAGGACACTGAGATAAAAAAAAATCTTCATTCATCTACTTCTTATAATTTTTCAATATAATTTTTAATAACAAGACCATGGGTTTTTTTTTTTTTAACTCCCTTTTAATATTAGTCCTCAATGTAGGCACAATCTTGCATCAGCACAACGTTTAAATATCGTCTAGACGTTGGTCTAATATGTATTTTTAAATATTGATTTTAAGACTTTGATTTTCTATGCAATTATAAATTTTCCTATATGAATGCAAAATTAAAACTAACGTGTTGCTAATAGTGACTCTTCCCAATAACAAAAAATGTTATTTCCGACCCATAAGAAATGTTATATACGAGAAAGTTAATCGAACTATGGTTGATCCTCTTAAGATACCAAATAGTAACTTAATTTCGGGAAAATATCTAGAATTGTAAGATTTATATTTTTATTTTTGATAAAAAAAAATTGTATATATCATTGGAATGAAATGTTGAGGTTTTACAAAGATGCTTAACCAAATTAATTTGTGACCTTGCCAGTTTACAACCTTAGACATCATAGATTGTAATCATGTCAACTAAAAAAGGAAAACTAGAGACCGTGGTCAATTGGAAGTATTCTATTACTATTTTTTTTTTTTTTTCATCTTTCACGGTCAAATAGATGATTTGTACCTAGTAGATTTACTGAATACTGGACTCGTTTGACTATTGGATAATCAAATGAGCATAAAATCGAGAATATTCATAGATCCAAATATAATAATTTCAGAATTATATTAGTATTAAAGTTGTAGGATCATATCATTGTTGGAGAAACAACAACAGAAGCCACTACTTTAGCTTTTTAATTAGACACATATCTACTTCTAGCTTCTTCTTATCCGATCGATAATTGGTGTAAGATTCTCTTAGTTTTTAGCAAGATCTTTAACAATAATGACACGGATCATAAAATATCTAGCTTTTAGTTTGTTGCTAAAAAAAAAGAAAGTTTTGTTTTGATCTTTATTTATATTAATAGGAACACTGACACAACGTGAGAGAACATGTAAATAATTGGTGCTCACAATATACCAAAAAAGTTTAAGCTTTAAATATAAAGCTTCTTACATGCGTACCTGGTGACAGCACATAGAGGCTAATTAATATGAATCCTTAGAGATATGCATCTACAAATGAATCACGTGTTTAAAATATGCGTTGTACAATACGAAATTAGTACGAGAACTCAGAGTAACCAATTTTTGATAGAAATAATTTGAAAAATATTTAGTTTCTATAGACGTATGGATGTGATCTAGTTGTTGAAATTTGCAATTCAGTTGCAACACGTAAACTTTTGCATCTCTTTCCAATTCATATTCTAACAAACACAAAATCATATTCTAACAATAGTCTGGTGCTAGGGATTGGCATAAAGTACGTATGGACATATATATTATATATATCAGTTCTGATGTCGATTTTTATCGGAAACTAAGTTGTCATTGTTTGGTAAGTCAAAGATAGATTTTTTGTTTTCGGTCTCGTTAGAAAATTTAGAATCAGACTAATCATCATTACTGTTCTTCTGGGAAAGTAATTAGACTTTGGTACAAATACCCTGATTAACAAGAAGAAAACAAAAAATCACAAAATAAAATTATATGTGGGTATATAGCGAATCCAAAGTTAGTGGTTTACTAATTTGGTAGTTACAATATTTAAATGTTTTATTAGCTCTGAAATTTAATGAAAGTATTGATTGAGTTTATGTATATGACCAATTAATTTTGATAAATTATCTTTTCATGTAAATAACTTAAAGGAATATAATGTGTTCAAATAATAACAACATGTGATGAGAGTCAACAAAGAAAAGAAAAAAAAAAAAATCAAGTGAGAAACTGAGAATCAGTCAATGATACAAAAAGTCAGTGAAAGCACGCAATAAAATCATCTCAAAGCCCATTCATCTTATACGTGTCATAGTAAGAAGCCATGTACGTAGAGAAAATCACATTATTTTATTTTCTTCTAAAAAAAAATCTTTTCGTAAAAAGCAAACAACATAAGGTGATTTGATAATACAAGCTAGACTAGACCTCGTTTGGAAACGAACTTCGTTTGGGTTACCAATCAGCACTTCGTTTGAAACTT
>OVAF01003512.1:0-12149 GCA_900406245.1 Odontarrhena argentea
AATTGCAACCAAATTGCGACTACATATGTAGTCACAAATAATTAGTTACACCAACCCGCAATAAGAAAAACGTGCTTCACCTACCAACCGTATGACTCATTTCCAACCCCCCACATCGGTTGCAATTCATTACCAAAATACTTACTAAATTGCCACAAAAGTCCAACCCCTCTAGCAGTCACAATTTCGTTGCAAAATTCCAACAAAATTGCGACTGCATATTTGCCACTACGTCTTTAGTTACAATATAGTCGCAAATTTTGCGACTACTTACAAACTAAATGCTGCCGTGGCAAAATAGTTATAATGTCGTCTATAGTTTCCAACAAATTTTCAACTTATTTTTTTAGTCACATATTTCCAACTACAATGCGACTCACATTTCCTTGGTCTCAATTTAGACATAATTCAGTCGCAAATTCGCCACAATTATTTGCAACCACTTTTTGTGGTCGCAAACCGCAGTTACAATTCATCTGTTTTCCTGTAGTGTTTAAAATTCTTTTTTACTACATGTAGGTTTCGAGTTTGGTCTATTCTTTGACTCCAACATGTTTTCTCTTATTAAGCTAATTTTCATACAAAGAAAGCAGATGTAACTAGTTTTACTCTTGTTCATAAGAATCAGTATTTATGTGACTATGCTTTTAAAAAAAAAAAAAAAAATTATGTNTGTTTAGAAAATTTTCTTCGGCATAAAAACCGGTGCAGCTTTAACACTAACGTATTTTGGTTTGGAATTTAGAATTTGTATCTAACCATGCTATTTCCCTCTCTTTCAATCGAGATTGCTTTTGATTATCATCAGCTCGATTTTTTGCCTTTCTCAACCATATAAAAATGACTCTATCCGGTACAGATCAGCTTTGAACATTATCTTTGCAAAGTAGATTTATTCGAGATCTAATTTTCACAAAAGACTTATATAAGTGTTTTAAAGTTGAGTTATCATATCATCAACACATTATGTGGAAATTATCGAACTTTATCTTGTCAGATGATGAAACTTAGAAATCCATGATTTGCCCAATTTTGTTCCCGCTTTCGTGGGTGATCCTTCTCCGGGTCGATGTGGTGTGGTTTCTTGCCATAATCTGGCTAAGATTTATTCCCTCCTTGTCTCTACATCTAGATTCGATCGGGATGTTCTCTTTACTTTGGGTTATGCCCAGGCCCGGCTCTGACCCTGGGCCAGAGGGGCAAAGGCCTAGGGTCCAAAAACCAAAAAAAAAAAAAAAAAAATTCGGCTATTTGTTTGGGTTTTTTAATCTTTTTTTTGGTTTTTGTCTTATTTTTATAATAAAATATGCCCAAAATTTTTTTAATGTATGTTTTGGAAGCCCAAAATTTCTTTTTTTCCAAAAAAGACCCACAATTAATTATTTTTTGTATAAAGGCCTAAACCAATTTTTTGGCCCAAGTTTCAAAATATTCTTAAGACAAGCCTGGTTACGTGAAGACCTTTTCTGACTGTAAGTTTGGAAGAAAATTTGTCCGAGTTTTTCTTTCCGGTTGATGAACTCTAGTTCTTATCTTTTAGGTAGGCTTAATTGGTCATAGAAAGTTTATTTAGATGTGCTTCTTCAGCCTTTGGGGATCGCGACTAGGTTTGGGTTGTAATTATTTCCCTTCTTAAGTTTTAGATCAAGTTGTTTAGTTTTAGGAGTTTGCTTTGCTTACTCTTTGGCTCTGGCAAATGATTTGCCTTTTCTTCAATAAAGTATCTTAGAACCAAAAAGAAAAAGAAAAAAATCAATCAGACGAAAACGTAAGACATAGAAAATCATATAGCCTTTTTCGTTGGGATACAAAAGAAAAATAGACAACTCCAGAGAGCAAAACAAACTATCCAATTGTTTACAATCTTTCTCACTGTTTGGATTTTCTAGTACGTAATAAACATTACACTCATTATAACTATTTCAATCAATGCACGACCGGCTTCAAAGGATGGGCTTTCAGTTTTGAAAAGTCCAGACTAGCATCGAGCTCCTCGTCCAGCTCCCCAATAACACCTCTGATCAAATATGACAACCAATTGTAGCGTTAGAACATTATTGATGCTGGGAAAAAACAATTAACACGAGGATGAAATTTACATGTTGTCGCCTCTGATAATGTACAAACCCAACACAAGTTGTTGTACTCCTTCCTGAAATATCAAGACAAGAACACCCCAACAAGTTAAGATATTAATCTGAAGTTATAGGTCTCAAAGCTCAGTCAAACACTTCATTCATGGTAATTTTAAAAGGACTTCAGTCTGCCAGACACGAATGGAAGTCATTTCTAGGAAACTACAGATGCAACTCTTTTGAGATCACATGCTCTCTTGGTGCAAACAGGAAAACACAAGCGAATAGATCTTCAAGCCTCTTTATGAAAACCAAAGGACGTGTCATGTATACACACTGCCAATATAAATTTTACACACCTAGAACTACCTAAAGTTATAGACAAGTGCACTCACAATTGTTTTCACTGAATTATAAAATTTGAAGAAGAAGTGGAAAATAAGTTTCAGTGTAAGCTCCACCACCATATTCTCAGTGTTTATCTGCACTATCTGATTTAAATTCTTCGTTTAAGTGGTCAATTATTCACCATTCCCACTCCCTCTAAAAAGTATTTCAGGAAACAGCCAATCTTAAATGACAGAGTATGTTTGTTCCTCGATATCTTGTCATAAAGATGGCACTAAGCAAAGAACACAAGCAATGTACATCATTAACAAGAATGTACTACCAATTAACTGAGAAAAGAAAATGAAAATGAACAAAAGTTAAACTAGCATCCTACCAAAATTGCACCTCAATCTTTCTTACAATCACTTCACACAAAATGAGGAAACATCAAGAAGTGAACTATCATAGAAACCTCATGAAAAACAGAAATGTAGAGCTTACCTTAGTGGAAAAGACGCGTTCATGAGATTCATCGAGGATAATATTTGTAGCCTGGTCAAAACCCTTGAGAACTCCCTAAAAAAATCAAGAAAACACCCACAGTGATCTCTTTTGCTATGAAACTTGCTACGATATTTGAAGGTCCAAGCGCAAGAGAGAATGACATACCACAATGTTGCGGCCATCGTTTGTAATAACCGAAATAATCTCTGCAGAACCAAACCCAGACGATAAGATTGTCAGATAAATTAAAGGGAAGAGAACATCAAGAAAGCAAAAAAAGAAAAACTTACGATCGACAAGAGACTCGAGTCCAGTGGTTGTCGCCATAATCGCAGTGGAAAGGTTACTACAAAATTAGGACAAGTAGATCACTGGAAATTCATCGAACACTTGGTGGGCATTTTATAAATAGGTTTAAAAACAAAATATCTGACAACGCTACAAGAAGTGAGAATCACTGTAAACCACAGAGGCGAAATCCGACCCGAAAAACGAAATAGCAAACAAATAGGTTTTGGTTGCTGCAATAGTCAAATCGAAAGACTATGTACCTTTGCTGCTTCCGAATCTGAACAAGGAGCTTGTGGGTGTTGGAGCCCTAAAACCTTTCCGGAGGTATTTCTAACTAATAACTTCAATTTTACAATGACCGCTTTTTGTCCTCGCCACCCGGTCAAATCGATTCGGTCTCTCCCCTTTGGTTCTACTCTCAACAAATTAAACCGGAAAAAATTTAGTTTGGTTCAGTTCAGATGTGAGCTTGGTACGGTTTGGTTGTCAACCTAAACTCAGTTTCAACTTTGGTTTAATCAGTTTTTTCTATAATACCATCTCCATGACTCCATGTATCTAATCCGTTTCTCATATTATTTTAAGAAATAAAATATGATAAAATAATTTAAAATTTTGAAATAGTTGACAAAAAATTCTTAAAGTATCTCATAGGAGATACTCTTGAATTGAGTTCTCAATTTCTTAATTCCATCCTTTTTTTTTTATCAATACTATTAATTTAATTGAAAATTGGTGTTTAACGGGGGTATGGGTTACAAACGATAATTCAAATTGGGCTAAAGGTCAGTTAGCTACATATCAACAATATAACTATATAAGTACCACTTATACTTAATTATGAAATTTGTAGTTATGATTACACTTTCGAATTTACATATAAATTTCAACATATTATCAATATTAAAATATATTTCAAAAAATATAATATAACCCAAAAGCAAAAAAACACAACTAAAAGAGTAGATCAAATGCAAAAAAACATAATAACTCATAACAAAAATATACAATTAAGAAGATGTCTTATTGTAATATAATAATCACAACATTGTTTGTCCATGCATACGCACGGACCAAAATACTAGTTAAATGATAATTCGCAAGAAACCATTATTGTACGATGTTTATAAAGGCATATTTTCTTATGGTAACTTGGTAAAAATACTAAACACAGAATCCAATGAAAAAATCAGTATTTATATATAGCAAAACGAACATGAATATTGAGTTAATCCCTCTATTCACATAATACTGTTAGGATTTTTTTAATTTATAAATTTTAGAGAGAGATTAATTAATCGAATTAATATTTATTAATTTATAGAGAATGACTAGTTTTAATCGATAAATCTTCAAAAAATAAATAAATTGAATTGCTGTTATATAAAGAAAATATGCATATATGCAAAGTTGCGATAATAAGTTTAGATTTTGCAATAGATATAATTTTAATAACATAGTAGATTATCTAAATGAAAATGATTAATGTTCGTAAGTTCAAAGTTTACAAGAAAATATGACGAATATCATTAATGTTGATGTTGAAATTAAAAAAGAAATATTATGCATAAAGAATCAATTATTATATCTACAAATTTTTACGAGTCTTAAATTATGTTTTATGTAGTAAGTAAAAATAATGACAAACTTTACGAGGATTTCAACTTTAAGTAAAAACAAGCAACAACATTATCATATTATAGTTCATGATCTTAGTTATATAAATATAATTTATATAATTATTAATTTATGATATAATTGGGACCATATATTTACATTGGAGTTTCAAAAAAAAATTTATAATCTTATTATCTTATCAAATTTTGTTAATTTTTCCATTGGCCCAACACGGAACAAACAAATTTTATTATTTTATAGAGATTATTAATTTATTAAATATTAAATTATAGAGGTTTTGCTATTGATATATACCGCGGAAACCAAAAGATTGTGATTTTCTCAAATATTACAAAAATGTTACTACTCAGCTTTGCAAATTATTTTCAAAAGCTTTGTTAGTTTGCATACCTTCTAACATATATGACTTGCGTTTAAATTAACTTTTTGCATATAGCAGAGGTAACATAAAGTCATGGCCTTTCTTTGCTATAGCTTGCTTCCCTTAAATTAATTGTCTACTAGTTTATGCACATCAATGCAGTAGAGGTTGGATCACAGCCTAGTAGGAGTTTGTCATAATCAGTAGTACCAAACAATGTGTATGCAAATAGTTTACAAATTATTGGGTTAAAGATCGTCTCATATAGCAGTTTGTCTAGCTCCCAAGAGCCAAACCTCTAATATCTTAAAAATTAGTTTGATTCTTCAACACCATCAAGAAACATCATCAGACCAACAACTTCCACGTCATCTTGGAGGCACAAAGGCCAAATTCTGACTGAAAAATATTTCTTCAAAGAATAACCGTCAAGAGTTAGTAACCAAGTAACTTAGCAACCATAACGAACTCCGGATTTATGAACTCTTTACGCGTAATACGTGTTTCATACAAGAACTCTCGATTATTGCATAGGCTGGATGGTGTAGTAGTAATATGTTTTCGCCATTTGCTTGTTCTATAGTATTAATAGTTGTTCATGATTGTATGTGCATATTTAGATTCTGATTCGGTGGGAGTTCTCTTGATAACTCTCGGTTCAGCAGCTATCTTGTCGTAAGCAAGGAAGTGGGTAAGATGTTTGATATAAAGAGATTGTTAGAAGACGCCGTAGGATCAGATTAGCTATTCATTGACAAGGATGATGATACACTTCTTCTTGGCAATGATTCTTGGTAGTTAGTACACACATAAGAGTTGGAATTGCAAAAAGTAATTGAAATGGTGATATTTCACAAGTCATTTGAGAATAGCGTTGGGTATATAAATATACTATCGTTTGAAGATGGGCAGGAAATAGCAACGACAGCCACAGGACTTAATCCATTTTCAGTCGCATTTGGACGTTTGTATCGATGGCATCACCTGGCAGGTTGGGTGTCAAAAACAACAAATTCCTTGTACAAACATAGTGTCGCAAGATCCTAATTTAGCTATGTTATATCATTCTCTTCTTATTTTTTGAGCCAATGCTGCCCTCTATTAGTTGTTGTCAATCTTTTTAAAGATAGTTTAGGAATACACTCAATACCATATGAACTGGAAAAAGATGAATTTTTTGCTTGGACCAAGATAGAAATGAATCCAACATAATCATATCACGTCGATAGCTAAAACGAAAAGAGTAGGGGAGTTTGAAAACAAAATGGCACCATTAGTGTTACCAGAAAGAATAAACGAGTCTACATTAACTTTCGGGCTTGGAGGAATCTACTATCTAAACAATTCGGTAATGGATGCGACATGTTAAGTCTCAGATGCAGAATTGACATGAAAGACGCCACAACCGAATAAAATTCACAGAAGGACTTCGAAGGAACTGAGCGAATATGGCAAAAGGTTGTCACTAAGCAAATCACTAGGGCTAAACCAAGAACCAAAAGTTCGTAGGATCTAAAAACACAAGGCACTAAAAGGTTTCTCCCCATTAGAAATGTCAAGCTTTAAGCTCTAGACATATACAAAACACACAGATTTGGGTCAATAAGAGAGCCATAACTGTTGTGCAACCTAAACGAGTCAGAATGGAGTTATCAAGGACCACCTTCAAAACAGAGTTTACATGATCAAACCATTAAGTTCCTAAACTAGCCGCAGCACAATCACAAAAAGCAATAAACATCGAATAGAGCTCATAAAGCACTGATATTTCAGTGTATTAAGTTAAAGACAAATCCATGAATTTACTGGTACGCAAGTTACAAAGAAACGACAACGTAAAGGCATAACTGATAATATGCAGAAACCCGAATTCACAAAAGGCTATGGTTTGGGTAATAGGATAAGAAGAACCTGGAATTAAGCAGCAGCAGGAGCTGGGATCTTGACGTAACCCATCTTCTTGAGACTAGCAGCATCAGATTCCTCGTTCTCGTAATCATCTTCCTCGAGATTGTCATAGCTATGACGGTTCACTACGAGAGCCCAGACGAGGTACATAGTTGCGGCGGTCAGGGCACCACATCCAACGCCGAATAGAAGAGCCACCACGACGCTGAGGATGTCCCTGGTGCGATCTCTGAAGGAATTGATGTTCTCGGAGATGAATGGGAAGGCCAATTGTTGAGGGCGATGCTCGTGGATCTGAGGCTTCTCTACCGCGGAAGGGAGGAATCCAGAGTGACGATTCACGAAGAAAGGGACGATATGGTGAGGATTGAGTCGACGGATCGTGAAGACGGTGACGAATCGAGTGGAGGAGAAATCGGATTCAGGGTTAGGGTTTTCTGGAGTGATGGAGAGGGAATACGAGGAGATGAGGAAGGTTTTGCAAGGACGAGCGGCGGTGCCGGAGATCGAGAGGAAACCAACGATGATCGCGAGGAGGAGGAGGAGGAGGGAAGAGGATGTCGCCATTGTTGTTGACTGGTTCTTCTTTCTCTCCTGCGCTTCGAACAATACAATCCACCACAAGATTCGGTGACTACAAAAGATTATGACCATATATTCTTTTATTACCAAACCGCCCCTTTTATTTTTCTATTTGCCCACATAGGTCCTTTAACGTTTTCTTTTTGTTCTTTCATATCAATTTTTTTTTTCTTTTTGCTCAACCTCGGATCTTTTATATATTCTTACAAATTCTCATAGATTCAAATAGAAGTAATCTATAAGGAAACATATTCACAACCTGAGCTTTTCGGTAAGGCTATTAATTTATAGCTACATGATGGCGAGCGGATCATAGTTTTATTGTCTAAACATAGGTTGCATGGAATCAGAAGCGAGTACGCGTTGGAAATGTGTATATATATAAACATATATTTAAAAGCCAATTCAAATATATATCAAATTATATTAAAAGAAATTGTTTAAAAAAAATACTATATCAAGTAAAATAATAATTAAAAAGAAAATCATAAAATTCAAAATTAAACATTTAAAACATCATTTTTCATCCTCATTTTTTTCAACTCCATCTCACAAAGTAGAATACAAGAACGAATTATTCCAATTTTAGAATAGAACTTTTAAATTTTTGATTAAATAGATAAATAGAAAAATCTCATATGTATAAGTGTTTTATTTTATTTTATTTATTTTTTGAAGCTTCCAAAATATAAAAATTGGAAGCTTCTAAAACGGAAGCGAGGCTTCCAAAACGCTTCCAAATTGACAATTTTTGGAATCGAGCTTTCACCAAGCTTCCGAGAGTTTCCGAGAGCTTCCGATTCCGATTCTTATTCCAAAGCGAGAATCATACTTCGAGAGAAGCTTCCATGCTTCCTAGGTCTAAATCATATATCACCAAAAAGTGTTGATACATGTCACTATTTTCTTCCATAACTGGTACGGTTGATGAATTCTTACCAATTGCATTCTAGGTAAACATGAATTTGATTATGTCTTTATACAATTCGAAAGGTAAAAAGAAAGACTATTTGCAACAAAGAATTAGCTTTAAGTAGTCGAACAAAACCCGAACTGATATACTTCTCAAATTCATCTCTAATTCTAGCTCCTTCCAACATATGGAACTAAACATGTTAAATTGATATATCTAAGTATGAACATTTGTCGTTAGCTTGGCTTTGGCAAGTGATCAAGTACTACTGAGGTTGAGCTTCTAATGGAATGTCTCTCTTATCTTTGAAGAGCTTTGCATTTGGTTTCTTGCTAGGCTTTCGCTTTGGCACTAACAGATCTTCTTTTTGTTTTTGTTCTCGAGCAATAATTCTAGGAAAGAGTTACATTGTCTTTTGCATCTTCTCTTTGATAGTTACTTCTTCTTTGTTTCTCAATTGTAAGAGAATGATGATGCTAAACTCGTTGAAAGATTTTGAAGTCCTTGTTTGCTTCACCTTGATGTTGTTTTGAACTTATTTAAAATATGAGCTGAAGTCTTCTCCCTTGCTAAGAGACATGCATGAAGTCTCTTCAACAATTGAATATAAGGTTTCCTTGTTGATCTTGGAGAAACAAATTCTCTTATTAGGAAAATCTATAAGAGCTCTCACATTTGTATAGGAGGATGGGCCAAGGATCAATGGTTAATGGACATTCTTTTGCATCTCCATTATGTGGAACTCAACAAGGAAAAAACAATTTCGTATTGAAACTTCAAATCAGCAATGAAGCCTTGTGGAAAGTTAGAAGCAGGGCCGGTCCCTTGCTAAAGCAAAAGAAGCATAATGCTTTAGGCCACATTTTAGATAGTTAATAATAGGGTCACATAGAGTCGTTCCCAGAGCTTCACATACCATAAGCGGTATTAAAAGAAAAACCTTTTTCAACCAAGAAAGAGCTTACATCCATATAATAAGCATCGTCTTACATAACCAAAAAGAACTATGTAGACAATCAAAATATGAGTTTAAAAATATAATATTTTAAAAAATTCTTTTCTAAATGAGAAACCAAAGTCTTAAAATATGTACACTTAACCATGTTACTTAAGGATAGACGAAAAAACTAAGTCACTCGAACTCCATTTCTAATATAAGATTTTATCAACTTCTGTTTTGAAAAATATTTTTTCAACAAACTCAAATTAGAGTCATCAATAATATTTGATAAACAATACATACGTTTCAATATGTCATTAGAGAAACATGTTTAGATGGAATCTTCAATCGGTTATATTTCTATGAAAACGCTATCAACTCTCAATATTATTTTACCTTCTTTTTCTGACATAATTTCCAAATTTAATTTCATAATTTATTACTAATATTTTTTCAATAAACATCATAGATCTATATATCTATATATGTGATAACTATCATCATTATGAAAATAAAATACCTAAATACTAAAATTTTAAAAATTGGCCGTAAACCAATTTTTAGTTTTGGTCTACATAGGCCCGGCCTTGGGGCCAAATTACTTGTATAATTGACTAATTGTAGCGTTAGTAAATGGAATGAGTCAAATGACAATGAAATAATACTTTATCACCTTAAAGTGAGTAAAAAATCAAAACCTTGTTTTAATATTTTTTAAATCCCCAACATGAGTATTTTACCTTTCACCTTCCTTAATTATTCTTTTACAGACACCCGACAATTGATAAGAAAAAAAAATATACTCAAAAGTTTTTAAAATACATGACCACTAAAATATAAAGATATTTGAAGAGTTGTGAAACAAAATAAAAACAATTATATTTGAATTGAATGAGAATGTTAGAATTATATTAAAACTCATATGTATTAAATTATAACACGCTTTGTATTTTATAATTAACATTTAAGATACATATATAACAACTAATATAAAGATATTTGAACTGCTAAGATTAGGGCCACATTTTTCAAAATGCAGTAGGCCTCTAAATGTTTAGGACCGGCACTGGTTAGAAGAAGCATTAACAAACTTAAATTAAGAAGGTCTTACAAGGTTATAGATTCGAAATCCCTAGCATTTTTGCAACAACATAAACCCAGTGTCTCAAAGAGAATCCTTAAAGTCTACTCCTTTTGATTGAACGTGGGAGAATGAATTGTCCAGGATTTGCCAACATTGGAAGTTCTCTCAACGGTGATTTAGCGTGTCTCTCTTTTAGCATATAGAACCTTGAGTTTCTCATGCGGAAGAACCGATTAACAAGTAACATTAGCTTCCTAGGCGGTTGGGGATAAAGAATTTTGGGCTTACAGACTCTTTCTTAAGGCAGTTTTGGTTGATTTTTCGATGTAGGCATGTTTGGCGAATGGTGTCAATCGACACTACGGTCCCCAAATTCGCATCTTTAGTCACATCTTCAATCTCCATGAACTCACATGCATTAAGACCACTTCCAAGTGATGAGTTCACCTTTTCTCCACTCCCCAAAGTGATGGCGTTGACGTATTGTCTTGGTTTGATCTCAATCTTTTCAGGAAGGGAACATTCATATCTCTTAAAAGCTTTAGCAGTTTGAGCTACATGAACATCTAACTCCTTCACATGAGCAAACAAAGCCTCAAACTTCCAATTTAGGTCGTTATACTTATTGTCCACTTTGACATTGATATTCGTAGTTGTCTTTTGTTGATTGAGCAAGAGTTGTTGCATTGTATCATAGTCTTAAGCTGGCAAATATCTTGTGGAAAGGACCACTCCACTTGGCATCTCGGTGACGTATGGGAACATTATCATATATTATCCTTTCAGACACGGATGCAACAGGGTTGGGCCCAAGAAGGGGAAAAAAGAAACATTCGTTTACGGCCCGGATTTTGTTAAAAACAATTTAGGCATTTTTTGAGATTTTCTTTTAGGCCTTTTTCTGTTTTTTTTTTAAGGTCATCTGCAAAAAAAAATTAGGCCTTTTTAGAATTTTTTTTTTTTTTTTTTTAAAATGGAACCCATATCATTAAAATTTGTTAAAAAAAATTTGCCGGTTTAATAATAAAAAAATTAGATATGAAAAAGATTTTTTACAATTAGGGTAAATAAAACATAATATCCCCATTAATCTCTCCTCACAGAGTCACGAAACACGCACACACAAAAAAAGGTCTTCTGCGTTTTCTTCTTAAGGTTTTAGGTTTTTGAAATTTTCTTTATTGATTGCCATTAGCGAATTACAAGTAAGTTTTTCTTTAACTAAATAATTTTGTTATATATTAATTTACATATATATATAATTTGGGGTTTGATCAATTGAATTGGAGAAAGTTGATTTGGGATTTTCAGGACATAGTTTAGGTTTTTCTATAATTAGGTTTAGTTTAATTGGAGATAATTAAAGAAGTACTCTACTTTGATTTTAGTTATAAATGATCACTTTGATTAGGTTGTTTTCTCTGTTTCTAACCTTAGTAATTAAATAGGTTGTTGCTGATGAATCTAATTATTGTGTTTTTTTTTTTTTTTTTTTTTTAACCAAAAATTAATTTTAAAAAAAA
>OVAF01003513.1:538-12149 GCA_900406245.1 Odontarrhena argentea
TTCTCTAATGAAAACACAACTTCAGTTTTCTCTCTTTCTCTTCATAACACGTTATCAGCACGATAGTCTCTTTATTCTTAGCGAATAGCTAATCTTTTTAAAAATTCTTTGATTGATGTGTTATTCCGGGATGATAAGTTACACCTTCCTCGAATCGAATCGATTTTTATGGTAGGCCATGCCTCCTCAAATTTTATATACAAAGGAATGGTACTTATCTAGAATAACTATTCTCAATTTTGAATCATGTCTATTATTGATCCATAGTTTATTTTATTTCATAGTCGAATCCATTGATAAAAAATTATTATAATGTCAACACGTTATTTATGTTTCATCAGTTGGTTTATGTGCTTAATTGATTTATAATCGATGAAAAGATTTTCTGGCTTCGTTATTATCAGTCCATGATTAAGATATTTTGAAAAGATTTTGATCTTAATATTGACAACGTTTATATTGTCACATACTTTGCGGATCTTTTTTTTTTTTTTTTTTTTTTTTTTTTTAACCGGGGGGGNTAGCCCCGGTGGCCACCGCGGATCGAACCCAGGGAGCGTATTGGGCTTTGCCCTCAACTACCACTGGACCACCACCACGTTGGTTTACTTTGCGGATCTTAATATTGATATATCATATAATAGTTCAATCACGTTTGTTTGCTGCATCATTTGATTCATCCTTATATAATTAGTAACATTAAGTTGACTATTTGGCTATTTGCATTGATATCTCTTGTTTTGATTCGTTATTGGCTCATGCATTAATGTAACCATGTCACGAGGCACATGATTTTATATGCTTTTATATGTTTGGTCTAATGTTTTATGAATTCTTTTTCGACTACATCTCCAATTGATCATGAGCACAAATTATCGAGGTGACACTTTTTCCGACTACATTTACAATTCGCAATTTACAGAGGTAAACATATCATTTTACTATGTTATTAGATTCAAATAGCATATTAATTCTAGTAATATTATTATCAAATTGGTTTAGTATTTTAATAAGTTAGCCAATATTGATTTCTTATAGTTCGTGTGCTCTGTTATTTAATACATAATCATGTCTCAATATTTTTATTGTGTATACTGTGATTTTCTCATGGATTTTACTATTTGATATAATATTGGTGGTGATCGACACATCTTTATTATTATTAACTTTTTTTTTCTCAAAAAAAAAATAATAATAATAATAATAATAAAAAGTCTAATTGGTTTATGGTTTTATGATTTATTAAATCATCACATGTTTTTCAATAAATTGTGTTGGCATGCTTTATCAATTAAAATTGTATGATTGGCCTAAGTCTTGTCGATTCTACTAGCTAGTATCATCGAACTTTGATATAATTTTCAAGAATCATAGGAGTATATGTTTTGACTGAAAGGCTAGATGATGATTCACTTTCATGACTCAAGAATGATTATATGACATCTAATTTATTTAGTAATATAAATCTTTTCATGTATGAAATTTGTCATATTTCATCTCACCTTGTTTGTCGCATTGATTGATTTTGATGAATGAATTGGTTGAGATTAATAGCATGATATTAATGAATGACAATTTCTTAAATTATTTTACTTGGACTGCTCATTTAGAGATTCAGTTTGAGATGGATGAACCTGAAGATTCATTATCTCAAGGGGGAGAATTAAAGAATCTCATTTAACATTAAGTGACATATCCAGAAGATTTTGTTCACTATTTGACTATGAAGGATCCGTAAGTTCTTCAACAATCCTAGAGAAATGTGTGATCACCAGAATGTGATGTATTTATATAAAAGGAAATCACAATGCAAATAATATTTGCCAAAGAAGTGACTATACGAGTTATAAGTTAACGTGAATATGGTCAATGTTGGTTTAGTCTAAAGAGTTTTCTTCAAAGAACTCATCATGAGTGAGAAAGTAAAGATGTTAACAAATGAGAAAGCAAGAGATGAGAATATAAACTCATTATTAAATCTTTGATTGAATGTTACCAAGATATAAAGTGTTAAGAAAATCTTGTGAAAAAAAAATGCGAAGTGATTTAACTTTGATATCCCTCAAAAGAAATACGTGTTTCACAATGATAAAGTAAACCAGAAGTTTACTAAATTTAAATTAGTAAGGAAGCTTATTGTAAACCTGAAGTTTACTAAGAATGTGAATGGTTGGTTTAACCGGATTGGTCATCCTGGTTTAATGATGATGCGAAAAGTGAGGTAAATTTATGTGAAATAAATAGTTCATTATATATCAGTTTTTGGAGCATATACAAGGAGATGGTAATGGGCTGATCACCCAGCATGTGATATTTTAGAAAATCGTGTGGTTCTAATAGATGCTTCGAGTTGATGGACGCATTGACTCGATAGACACATCGACTAGATAATCACATTTATCCTTGTCATCAGATCGCAGCTTGGAGTTTGCGAGTTTATTTGCTCAATTAATGTATGGATAAGTGTTGAACATTATGAAGTTTTTGTTCAAACACAAAATCTTTTAGTGATTCGCATCAAGCCAATGTGTAAATTACAAGTCTCCCCATATTAGTAGTTCAGGGTCAGAAACCATATTTCCCATCTTAAGAATCTTTGAATATGCAAAGTATACCACCACAACGATATATGATGGGTCCTCGAAGGAGAATAAAATTATGTGTTCGATATACAACATGATTATGTATTTAGAGCCATTCATGAGGGATTCATATAGGCTTGGCTCAAAATAATGAGTCATTTTATCCAACATCAGGGGGAGAAAATAAACAGCTGGAGAAAATATTTAATTGCAATGAAAATTATTGATCCTCAGACTAAAAGTCCAAAAGAATATTCATTTGCAGAGTTTAGCGTATTAATTGCCAGACGCTTTTACTGACCTAGTTTGAGTGACAGAGTCACATATACCAGCTGTAATGCTCCAATTATAATTAATGTCCGGAAGGACAATATCAAACTGCTATTAAGTCTAAAGAACGCATGAAGCGTGATAGACCTATTGGTTCCAGATATTAGAATCCTCAGAAAAGAAAAGGAGCATAAAAAATAAAATTGACCAGACTGAGGAATGAAAGGTTATAAGGGATCTCAAGAAGAGATTAAATCATGACAAAAAGGGAAATTCAGGTACCTGAGAATGGAAAGATCTAGCTAGTTTTGTCATGTCTGAAACAAAATGGAACCAAAGAGCAAATCGACGTCGTAATACTTTTGCATGCTATGAGCAGTTGATATTATGGATAAGAAAGAGGATCATTAAAGAACGTCTATTGAAAGGTGTACACAAAAACAAAGATTGGCCCAAATCAAAATGAAGAAATAGACGAATAATTGTAATCTCTTGAAGAGAAATATTTGGACCAATTGTCCGTACAACTAAAGTGTTGAAACCAGTGGAATAGAAATTAATTTTTGTGCCGAAGTATGGTGCAAATAGTGATTGTGAGATATAAAGCACATTTGGTTTAACAAGAATTGCTAGAAAGACAAGTAACTAATTATGACAATATACATTATCCTGTGGTGGATGCACATACATAAGTCTGGCAATAGGAGAAAAGATAATGATGGTTATAGCGTATTATTATGGACCACTGAGTTATTGTGTTCTTGGAGGATTAATGATATATCAGGATTTTTGTTCTCGGGAACTATATTAAATTGAATTCAAAGAAAATATGAAGCATAGGATTTAACCATGTAGATTTATACTTATGGATTGAAGGAATCCTAAAAACTGAAATTTATTAACCTCTTGCAGAGTTATCAGAAAATCAGATTCGTGCAAATTTCGGGTTGCATCAGAATTCTGTGGAAAACCAGATTCATGCGAATTTCGTGCAATATCAGATTTTGTGAAAATGCATATTCGTGCAAATTTCGGGCAGAACTTGTTTTTTGCAAATTTCGAGCACAATCTGAAAATTAGTGCATGAATGTTAATTTATATTCTTATGGATTGAAATACTCCGGAAGTAAGTGATATAATTGTATTTGATAAAGAGAAGGTTGTGAGACTGACTCAATTAGCTCGTGCATGTATTCAAGGAAATTTAGCAAATGATTTATTATAGTTGCAGTGTATATTGATGATTGAGACATCAATGGAACTCCTGAAGAGATTTTATATACAATGAAATATTTGAGATAAGAGATCATGGAAAGACAAAGTTTTCTTGAATTTTTATATTGAGCATCTAGAGAAAGATATGATATATTGGAAGATCCTTACATGATTCCAGATAAAAGGCTCACAGATTTTGGTCGAGGTGTACCATAATCCAATTGATGTTCATGAAAAGTAAAGTTAAAATAACCTCTTTTACAGGAAAAACATCTACGTGAATGTTTGAAGGATTTTTTATGGACGTGAAGTCTATATAGACTAAGAAAAGAAAGTATATGCAAAGGGGATACTATGGACCTGAGATGATACTCATACAAGTTTGTTTACTAAAACTTTACTTATGATAGTTTTATGAAAATATGATATATATGTTGGAATGCATCTCCTGAAGAAGATGCTTCCAAGGGAGAGAATATATATGACGATTAGCGTGGTTGTACTCTTTTTCCTTATCATGGTTTTTATTCCATTGGGTTTTTCCATGACAAGGTTTTAACGAGGCAACAAAACACGCAAACTATAGATACCGAAGGAAGAATCATATAAATACAAATGATATATGAAAGATATGTCAGACCTCAAAAGTATTAATGATACATAAATGAGATCGAGCGAAGAAGACTAGTGATTCTACAAGTTCGTTTCAAGTGAAGATTAGAAGTCTTAGTGTCTTACTTACCAAGACGCTTCCAGGTATTACTTTCAAGAAATTAGTTCATCATATTGGACTACGTCGTCTCAGAGATAAAGTCATGTAATCATGAGGGGGAGTAAAAGCGAAGATCTGAAGCCATATACTTTATGAGGACTTGAGGAGGAGTACAAGCGCACTGCACTCTTTTTCCCTTAATCAGGTTTTGTCCCACTGGGTTNGGACAGTATTTTACGCTTATTAGTTTCATGTAATAATGGTCATCCAAGGGGGAGTGTTATGAGCCCATTAATGGATGCCCATTATAGAGCTCATTAGTATAAGGAACCCTAGTTCTGTAACCTATATATATGGCTATCTTCTCTAATGAAAACACAACTTCAGTTTTCTCTCTTTCTCTTCATAACAATTTATGATTAATGGGTTCTCTCTCTGCTCCCCCAAACACCCTAATTAACTACGAATGGTGACCGCGGTTTGCGGTGCTGAATAAGGTAAAAACGGTTTGCGGTGCGGTTTAAAGTACGATTTATATTAACTGCGGAATAAGTGCGGTTCATGAAAGAGAAATAGTGCGGAATGAACAAAAAATTTATCGAATGGTAACTATAACAAGTGCGGTGCGGATGTACTAATTATTATACTTGATTAATTTCTAATAATATTTTTTGTTTGACTAACTATTTTTTTCCTTAAACAAAATTATATTAATCATAAAATTTAACCCTCACATTTTTCCAAAATTAAGAAGAAAAAAATCGTATATACTTATAATAAAACACATCTAAGTGATACAAAATAATTCTAGTAAATTGAATGGTAATTATAAAATAGAGACTAGTACAAGATAATAATACCTGAATGATATAAAATAAAAATTTATAGTATATCCTAAAAATTTAGATGGTAAAATAATTATATAGTCATTTAATTACTCATTATATCAATTACATAACTAAAGTTTATTAAAGAATTTCTTGAAAAAAGTGAAAATCACTCCTAACCATACCCATTTTGGTGCGGTTCAATAACAAAATGCGGATTTCAATTTCCCTTCCTTATGATGTCCTGCTTTTAATCAAAACTAATTTTTAATTATTTTCTTCTTCCTATCACTAAATCCGCCCCACACTTTTGTCGAATTACTGAATGGTGACTTTATAAAGGGACCCGCATATTTGTATACCAACCGACCCGCGAAGGAGTCACCAATCACACCTCAGTGGGCTTTAAAATTTGCAGTCTCGTCACTTTCCTTCTGACAATATTCCCTCTCCAATTCCAATATAGACAAATGCCTTCTGCTTTGTACCATCACTCTCATAAAATTCATGCATTGTCCAAACACATGAACAACATGTTGTTTACATATACTCTTAAAACAACAGGTTATAAGAAGTTTCACACAACTTTAAAATTTTTACCAAGTAACTCTTGGTCTAGAGGTACTAGAAAAATACTTAAGGTCACTAGTTTGATTCCACTTGGGAAGAGTGATTTACGTCTTAAATGTGGTATCATCAACGACTGGCTCCGAGCACCGGAAAAGATTATGAACATAGAATTGGGAACTTTCACGGTTTATCCAACAAAAAAAAAAAACTTTAAAGTCTCAGAAAAAAAGGGAATATATACACAGTATATAAAATAAAAAACCCCCTTCTTCTTGTTAAATCTATTCCAGCTGCTTCTCTCTAATAATTCAGTGAATATAGCCAAATATTAATCAAAGAGAGCTTATAAAACACCTGTTCTGACCAATCTACCATTCGATATAGAGATTAGTTTTCCTTAAAATGTGGTTTAGATTTCTCTGCACGCATCTAGACAAACATGTAAGTAGACCCAGGGCCATGCTACACAACTCACATGTTGAAGATTTTTTCTCAGAGGCAGGCTGGCCTGGGAAGATTTTTTTCAGTGTGTTATATAATTTATATGGCAAAGGGACCCAACGAATTCATCAAGCACCACTCAGCAATCTTACGATATTTTAACTGTTGTTGGGTTTGACCCATCTATTCAATTGTCCTTGTCTCTATATATACATGTTTTCTTTATGTCCCTTGTCTTCACATAGTTTAACGACTCTTTTGTTTTTAATTTTTTTTTTTTTTTTTTTTTTTTTTTTTTTTAAAATTTTTTTNACTTTAGTGACTCATTGCATATTAATTTTGATCGTAACGTGTGTTCCCTTCGGGTAACTTAATAATTTTGAGCACTATGCCAAAATCTCACAAATCACTATCGCTTACTATCTTAAGCTTCTCCATATACCCACTAACTAACTATCTGCATACAATACATAAACACAGCTGATTTATAATATTAAGGGTTTATTAGACATTAATAAATGATTTTTTATTGAATGTTGAATGTACTTTTGAAAATTAGTTTTGGATATTGACCGTGACAAATATTTACGATGGTTTTTGCGTACATTTTAGTTGTCAAATGGATCTTGGAATCGGTAGATTTCTCATTAATGAGCATTAAAATGTGGTGGAATTATTTGTCAAAATTAAAAGTCCACCAGAAGGATAAATATCTGTCCAAAATTGATAATTTGGAAAACTTACACATTTGGCCAATTTGTTTTTCAACTGTCGGTGATAATCTAGATCACTTATACCCGCGCAAAGAAAACAAGTAATATTGTTATGGGTTTTGCCGGCACTTGTTTTACGAGCTATTTACATATCCTTTAAGGGATCAAGCCGAATGTTTTTCACATAGCTTCCACTCTGGAGTTTTACTCGCCGGCGATGTTAACTTTCTATCTATGTCTCTTGTTTGTTACTCCCTCTGTTTTAATTTAAATTGATTTTAAGAGTATTTTTTGTGTTTCAATTTAAATGGTTTTCTCCCTATTCTAGACATATTCTAGGTAAAGTTTGTCATTAATTTATTTTAATACTCTTGTGCTATTAGTCAAAAACAAAAATCTAAGTCATATAATTAATAAAGGAGAGGGGTTATATTAATAATTTAATATTTTTCTTAATTACTTTACAAAAACCTTAAAGACAATTTATATTGAAACAGAGGGAGTATTCTTTTTCCTATATATAGCGGTTATTATGTGTATATAACTATATATAGCGGTTATTAAGTTATTAGATAGAAAACTTGTATTGAACCTGTATATTGGATCTCTACCAAGGTTAACTCGAGATTTTATCCGGTCTCTCCTCCACCAACTCCGACTTCTTTCACAATCGAGAATTTTAGGCAATGGTGGTAATTAGTAGGGATATTCGTAGACCTGCCTATGTTAATGGAGACACTTCACAGTTAACTCTATCTAGATTTACAAGTAGGTTTCGAAGAAGGAATTTCTTCTTTCCCTTCACATGGGCCGAGACTTTATTTTCTAAAATATTCTTGACGCTGATAGCTCTTATTATAATGGTTTTATTAAACTGCTTTGGCTAGTTGATGATTACCTTGACCTCTTATTTGTTTTTGGGAGTTTGTTGATGATATTCTTGGTTCGACAATATAGGTTAACTTCCTCGTCTTCCCCGGATTTGATTATGATCTTAACTCATTAATTTTGACTTTGAGATCGCCCTTTGCGATTTGGAAGCGAGTGTGTTTTTCTGCGTACTAAGACTTTGCAGTTATGTGTCCTACTATTGACATATCATGGTTTTGACCGGTTTTTTAGTTATGATATCTTGTGTTTTATCCAGTCTTTTTAGTATTGTTAGAGTTCAATAAGTCTTTACAGGTATTTACACGTGTTGAGAATTTTTGGTGGCTTATTGGAGCTTTTGGATTAACTTGAACTAAGAGAGAATGAAGACCTGAGAACAAACCAAGTTTTACACTTTCTCACAGATGCGTCGACCGACGTAGATATTTGCATCGACCGACAGTGTTAGCGACGATCTACGGCTTTACTAGCATCCGTCGACGCTCCTCGTTTATCAGCAGAGTATGTTTTCCTTATTTTTGGTTTTGGCTCAAACGTTTTAGCAGTTTACTTTTTTAATCAATCACCTTTTCCCTTTTTAATACTGTTTTTAGACCTTTTAATTTTAAGGTTACGCTTAATTTAATTTGATGTAAATATGTTACTTTAGCTTCTGTAAGCTTTGGAAAAGATCTCTTCCTCTATAGTTGATGAAGTTTTCCAATCCCTCTCTTTAATTCAATCAATCACATTTACTTATATATCTATGTTATTTATGTTTTTCAATTATGTTTATGTAAACTACTTGTTAGATTTTAGGGATTTCCAGGGATTTCATGAATCACTAAGTTAGACAAAAATAAGGAATTCAACTGAACCTTTGTCCACTACTTTTCTCATTGCTTAGTCTAGATTGATCACACAGATTATGATTTTAGGTTGACCTAATCATCAAAATTGTTGCTAGATTTGTAGTAGATAAGCAGATTTTCCTTAGCCAATGAGAGTTGCGGCTAAGACAATCTGTGAACTAATGATCCATCTAATGTTTGCTTAGCGTTCTAAGTTAAAACAAGAGTTTAGACACTTAGTATTTAAGAATAAAAATCAATACCATGAGAGTAGATTGATTAACATTCATGTTTGAATTCTAGGTGTTCAAGGATGTTGATTTGGACTTTTTTTCGTAGGTCTAAATGGGTAACGTATAGCCCATTTATACCCATTTAATATATCAAATTGATGGGTCTAAATGAGTAGCCTATTTAAGCTTACTTATGAAATGAGTTTTAGGTATAATATAAAGAGTAATAGCCCGAAATAACCAACAACAAAACTTTAATTAGAAATCTAACCTTGCTCACTACAAGAAAACAGGCCCATTGTCACCACGTATATAGTTGGAAAGTGGTGGCAAAACAGGATATTGCAACCACATTGCGACGATGTCATGTGGTGGCAATCCGATCGTGGCAAAAAAATTTGGTCGCAATTCGGTGGGAATATTGCGACCAAATTGCGACTACTAATTTGCGTTACAATAAAATGCAACGACATTGCAACCATATAATTGATGGCAAAAAATTTGTAGCGGACGTTTTAGTCGCTATGTGGTTGGACTTTTAGTGGCAAATTGGTGGGAATATGTTTACAACGAATAAGCTACAATCTTTGAGACTACGTGTTGTGTGGCATTGCGGTGAGTAAATTATTTAAAACAACATTACCACGGCAACTGGAGTGACATTTTTGGTTGCAAATTCGTTGGTATTAATGCGACTAGAATGCCACTACATTTGTTGTTGTAGTTTCTTTTTCGTGGCAATGTTTGCAACGCTTTTGCCACTGATTTGGATCTCTTTTTACTAAGTGGTGGCAATATATTGCAACAGTTTTGATACTAAAATGTTTTTCTGGTATTTGTTTTAGTGTTTTGTTTTGTTTGATTTTATGTTTTAATTGTTAAAGAAAAGAATTAGAAAACATAACAAAATTAAAAAAAAACCAAGTACACTGATATTTAAGCTCAGTTTTTCTACCTGAGCAATGTACAATCACCAAAAGCATTCATACACTGATATCAGAATTCCAAAAAACCAAAAGCATTCATACATTAACCAAAAGAGAGAGAGTCTTAAAGTGGTTCTTGGCAAAGGTCTAATTGTCACCATCACCATCANACATTAACCAAAAGAGAGAGAGTCAAGTGGTTCTTGGCAAAGGTCTAATTGTCACCAGACTCACCACCACCATCAGGCTCAATGCTTCCAGGTGGAGTTGTTCCACTCCATTCACGCAATTCCGGGTCCTTGTTCTTGAGGTACTTCATTAGCCAATCCAATTGCTTCTGGTTCTCCTGTGACTCCGCTTCCCGCTTTCTGTTNTCAATCTTCGCTTGCGCTTGCTTCAGTTGTATCTCCAAGTGGGTGATCGTCGAAGAGCTGCTCGGATAACTGCCAGAACTCTTGCCCTTTCCATATACTTCAGAAAGACTACCTAGACCGTAAGGAATACCTCGATCATTCTGGACAGTACTCTGAAGAAAGATCTGGTTCATCTGCTCCGTAGTGAGTTGCGGAGTCTGAGATGCACCATCAGACGTCATGGAGACTTCGGCCTCTACTTCCGACAGCTTTGTTTGGAGATTCTGATTGTAAGCCTCTCCAATCTTTTGCGCCTTACGATCGACATAGGAGCCATCTTTTCTGGTATGGGTCTTCATGAAGACTTCACCAATAGATACAGGCCTGCCCAACTCTTCGGCCTTGCAAACAGAGACAAACAGAGAGAAAAAAAAAAAGACATCAGAATTGGCTAAGAAGACGTAATAGTAAACCGTATTTAAATAGCACCTGAGAATGACTGAAACACACTTACCATGTTATGCTCGATCTGTGCATGAGATTTAGGTCNAGATACAGGCCTGCCCAACTCTTCGGCCTTGCAAACAGAGACAAACAGAGAGAAAAAAAAAAAGACATCAGAATTGGCTAAGAAGACGTAATAGTAAACCGTATTTAAATAGCACCTGAGAATGACTGAAACACACTTACCATGTTATGCTCGATCTGTGCATGAGATTTAGGTCCACCAACATGTACATGTGGACCTAAACCATCACGAGGAGAGTTTCTGGAGTTTGAAGCATTTTGACTCCTCTCCCTGGCATCTTCAGTGTCCCAGTAAGCCTCCATTTGAATATAGAGCTCCTCCCTGATCCAGCATGGTCGCTTTCTTGTTCTCCGCACGTAGCTGATAAGACCTTTTAACCTATCCTTGCAAACTTTGTTAAACCGCTCTCTGACCAAGTGTGTGATCAGAGGGTCCCAAGTGAAATGGTGCTACAAAGAAGGTAAACAGGGACTTTAGAAGATGTAAAAGAAATTAACAAAGACTACATAAGTTACAGAT
>OVAF01003514.1:0-12147 GCA_900406245.1 Odontarrhena argentea
TTTTTTTTTGTTTAAAACACAATTTTATTTTTGATGTAATTATTGTAAGTTGATAAATAATAAAAGAAAAACTAAATGGAGAGGGACGAAAATGAAAACTAAATACTAAAAAAGGACACATGGCATCCCCTCGTGAATAGTTGAGGAAGGGAACCCTTCTTTATTATAAAGATTGGTTATATTAAGTCACTTGTTAGGATAACAAAAAAATTCATCAAAGTAAAAGAGAGAATTTAAAATATCATCAAAGTAATAAATATCATTATTTTTTAAAAAATAGCTAGACATATAAAAAGATACATTAAAAATTGAAGTATAGAGTGTCATCTCATAATAAAATAAACATCTATAATTTTTCTTTTTGCAAATAAAAATCACATCCAAATCCTTTTACAAAAGTATAGAAGTTTTTTTTTTTTTTTTTTTTTTTTTTAGAAAAAANTTTTTTTTTTTTTTTTTTTTTTTTTGTCAGACAAAAGTATAGAAGTAATGAGAAATTTTCTTTCCTTAAAGCAAAATTAATCGAATTTACTAAGTGGTATTGGTCTAGTAACACTTGAGAAATACGTCTTTAATGTGATTGATTTCAGACATCGATAAAAATTTATAAACAAACGGTTCGTAGTTTCAACAATTTATAAAAAATTCAATCAAACCTGTGGAAAGAAAAATATATATATATAGTATATGGATCGTCCCCAACATTATCTGTCGATGCATGGGCTTAGGGGACATGAAATTATAACAGGGCAATTTGGAAATCAATGTTTGGACTGTCTATCGGTGGCATAGGGCCAAAACCTTAAATAGATGTCGCATACCAATTTTTTTGTTTTTGATATAAAAGAAAAGGAGTTAATTCATTGTGATATAAAAAAATAAAAAAAAAATGTTAACTTGTCTTGAAAATGATATAACACACACATATATGATACATCGCTTTTACAATCAAAACTAGTACATATGTATCTCATTCTCAAGGGTGATATTAATCATTTGGTTCATATAAGATAAAAGATATTGAAATGAACAAAAAATTTCATGTACTAATAACACAATATCATATATGATTTTTTTGTTTTTCTTAGGCAACCAGCCACCAAAGGCCGTAAAGTAAAGAAATGTTGGGTATATTTCCAAACTCTAACTTCAAAGAAGACAAACAACAAGTGACGACGAGGGACTTAAGTTCATATTATATACACTCATAAGTATTCTTTTTCAATATATATTAGAAACAAAAAAGTTATATGGTATAGCTAGCTGTTGATAAATATCTATGAAATTTTTATTATCATTTTTTAGAGATAATGAATAAAAAGAAGGAAATAAAGACATGCATATCTCAGATTCAACCCAAAGTGTCCTTTTTCACATGTAAATCTGAACACAAAAAAATAGAATATTTTTTCTTATACCATCATTAAATACTTGATATGTGATAGATGATATCTACGTCGTAACAAAATATACCATACAAATTTAATTTTTTCCACTGTATACATGAAGAAAAAATTGAATGAAAATTCATGTTTCACCCAACCATTNTTATTAATTGGAGTCCCTCTTTAAAAAAAAGTGTCATTTTCTCAAAGGGAACAGAGAAGAAAGAGACTTGTCATTTCNTTTAATTGGAGTCCCTCTTTTAAAAAAAAGTGTCATTTTCTCAAAGGGAACAGAGAAGAAAGAGACTTGTCATTTCCCTTCATACCTTTTGCCATTTCTCTCTTTCTCTCTAATTCCTTTACAACTGCTTTTCTCCTCTCACCAAGAACCAAAATTTCATTAAATTTAAGAAAGCAGAAGAAAGTGTGAAACATAACTTTTTGAAGTAAATAACATTATACCTATATATCTTTTTCCTCCAAGAGATCATTCTTGTTATGGAGCTTTTCCCTTCACAACCTGACTTGTACTTGAAGATCAACACAAGAAGAGAAGAAGAAGAAGAAGAAGCAAAAGAGAAGCAAGAACAAGTGGAGAAGAGATTAGGGTTTTGGAGTAAAAAATCAGAAGATTCAAGAAATGATCATAATCATCAAGAACACAAGAATCAAGATTTGATGATGATGAGGTCCATGTTGATGATGAGACCAATAAGAGGAATCCCTCTCCATCAAAACCAAATCCTTGACCATTACTACTACTCATCTACCTCTCCCACCACTCCTTTCTTCTTTAGTGAAGTCAACACAAGTCGTCCCTTGATAACAAACCCTAATTATAGCTCTAGCTTTCATCACAACCGTCACCGCCGTCAAACTCAGCCGCAGCCGCCGAGATTTACCGGGAAAAGAGGAGCAAGAGCTCCAAGGATGCGGTGGACGACGACCCTTCATGCCCATTTTGTTCATGCGGTTCAATTATTGGGTGGTCATGAAAGTATTGTCCTTTTTCACATTTTCCCCTTTCTTTCTTCTTTTTATAATTTTATATCTTTATTCACAAATTGAGTGACTCAATAATTCTGTGTTATTGATTGTGTGATTTTGATTAATATTCAGGAGCAACCCCAAAATCAGTACTTGAACTTATGGATGTTCAAGATCTCACATTGGCTCATGTTAAATCCCATCTACAGGTAATAGTCTAACTTGCATATATAATGTATGGTATAGGCCGGTATATAAATATAATCAATCTAGACCCTTTAGAAATATAAATAATAATTACAAGCTAATATATGGTTTCATTGTAGTATATTTAAATATATGCAAATGAACCCAACCTAGCTAATGGATTTTTCATTGAAATGTCTAATTTTCTTGATTATTTTGGAGATAGTTAGATTAAGTATCCATTTGGTTACCACCATATATTGAGAAACATATACACCAATTGTGAAAAATAATTTTAGTAATTAAAAAAAAAAAAAAAAAAAAAAAAAAAAAAAAAAAGAAAAANAAGCTAGATATAGAATAAGTGAAAGTCCTTTCAATTATCACTAGAGTTTGCAGAAGGAAAAGTAAAGTACAAAAGAAAGCATCATTCTTCAATGATGATATATGTTATATTTCTTACACATATATATGTAAAAATGCATGATTCTTCAATGATATATAATACATTTTTACTATATATTATTGAGTACTGTGACTATAATAAGACACGTAGACCCATGCACAAACCCCATCTCTGAGTATGGCTACACATTTTCATGAATCGTAAATGCTTTCTGTTTTTACTCTGCTCAACTTTTTTTCTCTTACTTTTATCCATCTTTGTCTCTCTGTGCGTGCATATGTATATATATGCACTAATGCACACACGTGAATAGATAAAGTCTACAAACAAAACACATCACATCTATAGATGTATATGTATACTTTTATGTAACTTATTGTTGTAGTATAAAGTGGCATTCTTGGTTTGTTTTGTAATCGAATATTGTATAATGTTTTCAGATGTATCGGACCATCAAATGTACTGAAAAACCTACTACATCATCAGGTTATTTGGCTAACAATGTATTGATTTTCAATTAAATAGTTTTTTTTTTCGTTTATGTATATTTGATGAATTTGTTTGTGTGTATATATAATAAATAGGGCAGTCAGATTGTTGTGAGAATGGATTAAATGTAAACAAAGATAAAGAATCAAAAGATATCCAAGGTATATGGAATAACTCCTCAAGGTATGTTATGTTTTAAATTCTTATCTTAATATTATTTATATGTATGCATGTTTTGTTTTCTTGGTGTTTAGTTTTGTCGGACACAAACTCAATACTTATTAGGAAACTTTCTATATTTGCTTATCATGTTGTTAGTTAATTTAATCCAAAATCATTGGATTACATTGTTATTCCTTTTAAAAATAAACCACCAATCTGATAAAATTGGGATTTATATATGTACATGACAGAGAAGCTCGGTTCGAATTGAAGGCAAAGGCAGCATCAAGTGTAGACATTTCATCCAATGAGGTAACAAACTTTCAATAATTTAACCAAAAGGACATCATAATTAAAAAGGGATTGCAAAATTCGAGAATGAAAAAAGGAAAAAGTTGATATATAAAGGATTTTTGGTTTCACTTTTTCTCTTGCATTTGGGCAATTAAAAAGTGTTTTTGTTTTTAATGTCTCAAAAGCAGAGAAAAGAATGACTTTTGTGGATATAGGTAATCAATAATTTCAAAAGATTTTAATGTCTTTTTTTCTTTTCACAAACCAAGTGGAACTGTGGAAGATACGAAATATTAACATCTATACATATTTATATGGTATTGATTCTGAATCTTAAAATTGTTTAAATCTAAAATGTAATCAGAATGTCCATCCAAGATGTTCAAGCTACGAAAGAGTATCGTCGGATTCATCAAGCCTCACACAAACAAGATCAGAGACTACTGAAACACCAAATCTCGAATTCACTTTAGCTACACCAAACCTTCCTCCATAAACTAATTTGCTACATCAGCTGGTATAATAAAATTTATGTTCAAAAATATATATAAATCCAAAACTCTTATAGTTATCATTATGCCAAATGTTATAAAAATAATAATATATGAAGAGACTTCTTTTTTTGTTGTTGTTGTTTTGTCTTGTGAAATTGAGAGATGCTTTTTATTTAATTACTACATATAGTATAATAAAATTTCTGCTCAAAAAATATATAAATCCAAAACCCTTATAGTTATTATTATGCTAAATGTTATGGAATATATATATATTATGAAATGACGTTTTTTTTATTAATTTGTTTGTTGTTTTGTCCTGTGAAATTGAGAGATGCTTTTAATTTTGTTTGGGTCGTCAAGTTGGAGATGCTTTGTAATGCAGACTTCTTGTCGCTATAAATGTAGAACGAAATTATTTGGTCATCATTACAGCGATGCATGGCTACGATTTGTCCACGTGTCTGAATTGGACTGCCTTATTACATAACACATGGTTGTTCTGACCTTATGAAGTTGACGACACTTAAAGACTTTCACACGAGTTTGCTCTCCTATAATATTCCATTTCCGATTAAGACAAAAATAGAGAATATAACGAATTTTCAATCCGACCACAATTTTTATATTACAAATCTTGGATTTATAGTTCTTTTGTTTGTTTTTAGTTTACGAATCTGGAATTCCTTTTGGTTTCAAGGATTTAGTTTTCAAAAATATATATTCTTGCGTTGGTGACTGTATTATCCAAATTTATAATTTAAATAATATTCAGACTAGCACGTTTTGGCTAAAAATATTGAAATTAGTCGGAAATTTTTAAAAGATTAATAATCAGAGCTCATTTTGTATATAAAGTGAGAGTCTAAATACACGAACCATATGTTAATTAGTATATTACATAATAATACATATAGTCTTACTCATATATATTATGTATTCTTATAACTCTTTTTTTTCCAAATCATCAAACGAATAAACATCCTTTGCTAAAGCATCCGCTCTGCAAGACCGTTATCTGCCTTGCGGATAACCCTATAGTTATATGTAAACCAAGAACATGAATCCATCTTTATTCTCCCTACTAGTGTTACATCTAATTCATTTTAGAAAACATACAACAATTTATAAATCTCATGAAGTAAAACTATTCATTACACTAACGAACTTATAAATACATTATAAAAAATATATAATAAAGGAAATCAAATTCCTTTTTATTCTCATGTTTATTTATGTTTAAGTTATACGTTTAGTTTGTTAAAGTGATCACATCTGCGTCTCACCTCTCCATTTTTCTCGTCTTTAACTCCGACGGTACCTAGTTTCTCCATGGCACGGGCAAAATCGTTGAAGAAAACTTGTTGATCATTCGCGTATAACTCTACAATCGGTTTTGTAGTAACGTCTTTAAACAAAATGTGATCGGAAGCTAACAGTCCAAGCCCTCTTTTCAAGTTCTTGAAATACATGTTATCGAATTTTCCCGGTGTCACGGGATCGAGAAACGCGGCCATTGTCTTGTTCTTCTCGAAACCCTTGCATAGAGTTTTAAGAACACCTGCGAAATGCGCGTCGAGCTCTGGATCAGGTTTTGGTCCGAAGATTCGGTTGCTGAACTCTTTGCAATGAGAAAATCCTACCGTGTGTGCGCCGCTTAGCGCAACCATCTCCCTTAGAGTGAAACCATTCTTTTTGAATATGGTCATCATGTCGGAAACCGTCTGGTTCGCTAATGGTAAGTTTCCTCGAACTTTATGGGCTCTTGACTCAAAACCATCTTTACGTCCTAACTTGACTTCATAGTAAGGTCCACCAATCATCGTGACAAGGTCACGAGTAGACTGAGCCAGGATGTCCGCGCAAGAGACCACCCCGGGACAAGACAATTCAAGAGCGGTCTTGATGCGAGCCACAATGTCGAATGCATCTCCTGGAAGCGATTCGTTGAGTTCATCATCACGTTCGGCTTTATTAAAAGAATTTGTAGCAACTAAGACCGATGCGTCGCATCCTTCCAAGAAACAATCGTGGAAAAAGACACGAAGCGTCCCAGCAGCTGTCGTCGGCTGCTGGGATTGCTTGGTTGTAACAGTTTCACGAACAATTTTACTGAAATCGGGACATGTTTTTTGGTAAAAGTCTTTATTTAAATGTGTAGCCGGCCCGGCGCATAATATAGACGGGACAAATACTAGAACGAGGGAAAGAATGTGAAGAAACTGTGACATTTTGGATTTAACAATAGATATTAGTTTGTAAAAAAAATGGAAATGGAATTTAAATATAGAGATGTGTAAAATGTAAACCTCAATATTGGATTGTTTGTGTGTCGAAGAAAAATTGAAGCATGTACGTGTGGTTGGAGATTTTGGCTATTCTTCCTATTTTTGTAATTGGTTTTACATTGAGTATTAGAATGTTTTTTGTTTTTGAATTATTACAAACGTTTTGAAACCATTAAATATCGATTTGGTTTTGTGGTTATCACAAACATGAATCTGAATCATGTTCTCTCCGCCGTTGGTTGAGAATTATATATAGTTTCATTCTTTCAGTAACAAAAGAACATCATCTATGCTCTATGTCTATATAGGTTATTATTAGAGGGCTCGCAAGCCCAAATCATAGGTCCAAGACAAGCATACAAGAAGCCCATATGACTAGGTTCTTACAGTGCCGGTCCAATCATATTAGTGGCCTAAAACAAACTTAGTATAATGTGGCCCTTATATATTAATAATTTCCATATAAAATAAGTAATTAAAGAAATTATTATAAATATTATGAGAAAAATTGTTATCAAACTAAATGTTTTGCATTTTAAATTTTAATCTAATGAAATAATCAACTCAGACAAAAAAAAAAAAAAAATTAATGAATTATAGTGTTGTTCTGAATATAAATGGTAAGGAGTGAGTACTGATGCTAAAAAAATAAACATTCACAATAAATAGATAATGTATTATGGATAATAATAATCAAATGTAAAACATAATTAAGGGAAACCGAACCAAGGACATACACATAACCGGATGGTAGTGTGACACTTCACAAAGGACAATTATATATATGTGGCCTCATTTTTTAAATTATATTTGGTGGCCTCCAGCTAATGCTTCACTAGTTTTAGGTAAGGACCGGACATGGGTTCTTAGCTTAAATTCATCTATAAATTTGTTTGTTATGAGAACAATGAATGTAACCTAGAACGTGGTGGAAAACTTTCATTCTATCAAACATATTTTATGATTCAATCTAAAGCATTTTAATCTTGGTGTTCTTCGAGTAATTTTTCTCTTTCATTTTCCTTTTGTACATATAATAAAGCTCCAAGAGCTATTTCATTTTCATCATGATATCGTAGTTCTAATTTATTAAATTCTTATCAGCACAAATCTCTTGTTTTGGTTTTGTCAACAGTTATAAGGTTGGGAAGGCAAACTCATCAAACATGTGTAATGTGTTTTACGGTCGATAAATTTATGGTTTTGGAAGAGTTTTATTCGTGTGAATGGTTTAGGAAAATGTGATATATAGTCCATTAATTGTTAGAGGTTTCCGTTAAGATACGTGCATATCTTTGTGTATATTTAGAGGGTAGTTCAGACCATGTACTATACACATAATATCATGTATATATGCATGGAGCCTCTTGGCTACTAAATCAATGACATAAAACCCTTAATACATTGAGGTTTTTGATATGGTATCGGAGTCCTTGCAACACCCGTTATCTTTGTTAGTCAAACCGATATAGTGGCTCGATCATCTCCAAGCTTGGTTTCAGAGCATCGGCCAAACTATACAAAAACTAGCCAAACTGTGAAATTGGTTTTGGTCCGACAATTTCAAGTTCAAAACACTATGTCATTGACATTGTTTTTACCCGATGGAATATCATGACCGGTTCTGGTAAAGTTGACATACAGAACACAAACACACGTTTAGTGGTTCAAATTAAAACAAACATTGTAAAATGGGCCAAAACCAAAACTAAGATTAGTAAATTGCATAAAATATATAATAGTCGGGTGATTTTAAGACCAGGCCCAACAGACTAGAATTGGAGGATTGTTGCATATGCATGATAATAGACAAAATACTTTAGAGGATGGAATGAATATAAACTTAATTTATAAGAAGAATATGATTCATAAACGACAAAATAAGTATCTTAGGCTGCCCACTTGGCTACATAAGTAAAGAAATGAATATTAGGTGTGGGATTAACAAAAAGTAAAGTATATATTATAAAGTAGAGAAGAGTAATTAGTGGAATTAGCTTTAGAGTAATCAAATGTATTAGTTTGATGAAAGTAAGTGGAAGAGAATCTAACACAAAGTGTTTCGAAATAGGAGACATATCGTTGTCCCGTGGCAGTTTCTAAATCTCTTAGTATTATTGTATACAATGCACCTTATAATTATGATCCCGAGAACTCCATCAACCTTGTAGAACAAGCCTGTCCTTGAGCTTATTATTATTAATTAATCAAGTTGCTAATTATACTAATATAGATTATTTTTATTTTTTGGTATTCAATGTTTTGATTTTTGTCATGTTAATAATTAGTGGCCTGGTGCGCCACAAATGTTGTTCCCTATAAGAACTCCTCCCATGTGACTAACTCGACGATTAATACAAATTATTGTAATTATTAGTTTTGTAGAATTGTCTACACATTGTAGTACGAAGACATGTGGATTACTTAATGAATTTGTAATTTTGTATTGAACATTTTAATGTTATAGTGCACGGTAACTAATTTACATTAACAAAATTTATAATCACTTTTGCTTGAATTCGTATACTTTTGTAGTTGATTAGGGACTTGTATCATGAGTATTTTCTGATTAGTTATTATTCTTAAAATTATAAATTTATATTGATTGTAAGATAAAATAATATATTTGTGCCGTGATGTGTTGATAATGAGACTTTTTGTTTCACGAATTTTTAACTGAACGTACTGGTGTATTGTATTATTATTAGACTGCCGGCTTTATAATTCTATTTGAAAATTCAAAATTGGTTGAAAAGTATTGATTGCATACTTTTTTTTTTAAAAAAAAGAGTATATAGGAAACAGGATTCTCGTGATAATATTAATGTTAATTTTTGCTATGTCACATATATATTTATAACACATAAATAATCATCTGTTGATATGTTGACACGAATTGAAGAAAGAACAAGTTGACTAGGCAGATTCGGTAAAACATAATACCCCACAAGTAATCAACTTGTGAATCGGACGGTGGAGAAAAAATGATATTACAATTTAAGAATTTTAGGAACCGTCGATCCTGGAAACGTAAGGACAGGACCTGGTAAGTAGTCAAGCACTTGCTCTTTAAAAAAGCGTACGTGTCTCGATACCCCAAGTATTGGGAGACACGTGTGTTCCTCATGTGCATCTCGAGAGAATATTTTTGCATGAAATTAATAACAACAAAAAAAATTGTTAAAAAAAAACTACTAATAGTTAAATGTTTCTGATTTCCAAATGAAAAATTCCAATTTTTCTTCGAACTTACTTAAAGATTTTTAGTTAGGTTAAAGCCTCGTAAGAAATGAGGAATATTTCTCTTTCGAAGATGACAATTTATTTCATTTTTAGTTTTTAATTATTCTGGAATAACGAATGATTCGTTTTACTACTTTTTCTGTTTTTATTTATTTGATGTTTTAGGTTTTCTTTTTGTTTTACATTAATTTTTTTAAATCTATTTCAATACAAAATTTAATTAACTTTTTGTAATTTTGACCGTTTATATCTTTCAGTTTTTTTTATTAAACTGTTATAAAATTGATAATAAAATATGTTGTAATTTTAAAAATGATATATAAAAGTTTTATAATAAAAGTATATATACTAACAATTTACAACATCGAATATTAAAAATCAAGTATTGATATTTCATCTGTTTCAAATTAAATGTCTGTCTATGTTTAATTTGATTTTGTCTCAAACTAGTTGTTAGTTTTGTTTTTGAAAGTTATTTTTGTTTTTAAATATCGGATTTAATTTAAAATTTGATAAAAAAATTAACAATCAATTTACTTTTTGAAAGGTATGATAGAGGCCTTGATTGGCAACATTAAATTCGCGGATTTGGGTGCGTTTTTTGAAAATTTATTTTTATGTTACCATTCACGTTTCATCATAAACCGCACATATTTACACTGTTTTATATGAACCGCACTTGATCCGCAACACTATTTAAACCGCACCGCAAACCGCTTTCAACGAATTCCGCACCGCAAACCGCAGTCACCATTCGGGGCCAGAGTTTTTGATATGATTTATTAATTTTTTTTTAAAAAGGAATATCAAGTTGCAATGAATCCACCCAAAAGAAAACTCAAAACAAGGCTTTGCCATTCAAAGCAAAAAACCGGAAAATTAAATGCAAAACAACCAACACATTTTGTTTTTTGATGAATAAGCAACGAATCATTAGCAAAAAATACTTATTGTTTATTCCTATTTTTATAGTATTATTACTTTTAGTTGTTCAACCACTACATTATTTTATACATTCAATCAAATTAATGTAGTATATATATTAATTAGTCCATCTAACAATCACAAGAAGATCTTCTAATTTCAACGTTTATTTGTCTTGTTAAGGCGTACATAACTGATAAAAATATATCAACTTTTATCAGTAAAATCAGAGATGAGAGTAACTTTTTTAAACATATAAAATCGCATTAATTTGTCACGCATTCCTTTGTTTATTGATTTGTCATCGTTGTTAAGTTAACTTTGTTGCAAATTATTGATGACACTTATAATTAATCGTACACACACAGGCATAGGTGTTTTGTAAATGAAGAAAATAATAAGAGAGCTAATAATATCAGAAACAAAGGGTCCAATATAGGCAATGGCAGGGGGACGTAAATAAGTATAAGCTTAAGAAAAGTGAATTTAGGGACCCCTTAAATCCTGTGGGCTAGGAAAATTGTGGACCCTACAGGATTTATGCAGTTGAGAAATAATGATATTTTTATAATATTTACAACAATGAATATGACAAAACAAAAAAGCTCGACAGACAATACAAATATTTTTTTAAAATTTAAGGACATAGAGTGACGTAATTTCATGGGTTTTTTTTTTTTTTTGCAGGTTATTAAAATGAGAATTTTATTAATAAGAGCATAAATATTTAGCCCTGAGATTTTATACTAATATATTGGTATGGAAAATAGCTAAAAAAAAATGGTAGGTAAAAATGTTTTTGTAATTTTTGCCGGCTCTTTAGAATTTGTACTCTTGATATAGTATTAAAAAAAGAGAATTTGCATCACATGACCCTATTTCAGTTAAAAATTAATGATTTGACCTCACTATTATTTTAATTAGATCCATGTATTTTTTGACATTTTTACCCTTTAATCTTCTTTTCTCCTTGCTGTCTAATAACCTGACACAACTTCTTTTCATTACTTTTTAATTAAAAAAACTGACACATCAGTATTTTTCACGCAAACAGAGAGGAACCATAAACAAGAGAGAGAAACCATGAACCATATTATTCACATACGATATATGATGAGGAACCATATTATCAAGTGCATCAATTTAGTTAACATGTTACTAGGATTATTAACCAACTATCATAAACAGTTAGCAATATTTAAACATGCAGTTGTAGTAACATNATTAACATATTACTAGGATTATTAACCAACTATCATAAACAGTTAGCAATATTTAAACATGCAGTT
>OVAF01003515.1:0-12143 GCA_900406245.1 Odontarrhena argentea
TTCCTTAGATCATAATAACCATTTCTCAAGGTCCAATGCTTTAAATTTGCTTTCTTATTCGTTTATTGCTTTCGTTATTGTCTTAATTACTTCTTTTACTTTGAAAAACCAAAATCAAACTCTTATTGCTTTAGCTTAACATAGATTCTTGCGTGCTTAGTGTGTTAATTCCTTTACTCCTTGTGGATTCGATCCTTAAGCTATACTAGGATGACTTAAGTGTGTCCTTAGTATTTCTAAAGGTTAATTGGTTGTATACGATCAATTATACACATCACATGTCCATTAGAGTCAACTAATGAGAGCTCGTTGTCATTGATAAGATTTTATTCTCTTGGAATTTCGTTTAAATCAAACAAATCTCCACTATGATGATTTATAAGTGGAAAATTCAAATCAAAATTAGAATTCATCAGTAGTTTGTAAATTATTGTTAGCTTGAAGTCATTATATAGAGATGGATAATTAACCCCTCATTTTATTATTGTCTCCATTATAAAAATTTTAAATTTTGGTTTTATATTGAATATCTAAATTTGGCTCCAATTTTCTTTTCCTTAAAGTTTGTACGTGAAAAAAATGGTGGGAAGAAGACACTCAATTTGGTTGAGAGAGAAAGATATGTGTGTATGGTAATGTCTTTAAGAAAATATTTAAACTATCAATCTCTTGCCGAGAAGAAATGATAGTCTTTTTACATTCTCATAGATAAAACATTTATTATATTTACTTTATTGTAATTAAATGATTGTTTATTAGAAAAGCTAAGAGAGTTAAGATGTCTTAATATGTGTGCATTCCACTAAAACCCCTTATATATTGAAACAGAGGGAGTATTGGTTATATATGTTTTCCATATATTTATTTTCCAAATTTTGAAACCCAAATTTTACTCTCCATATTTAATCCTTATTTATCTTTAATTCGATATCGATTGCCTAAGGTTTCTATATACTTACGTTTCGAAAATCTGAATCTCAGAATTTATAGTCCCTATTTAACTCGCATTGATTGTATTTTAATGGAAAAATTGCCTATTTAGCCACCAACATTGTATAACTGTGAATGTATACGCACTTATTATATAAAATAGTCTAAATGTACACCAACTTAAGTAAAACGTCACTCGGCACCGTAAAATAAAGTTATTTGTGCCTAAACTATCAAACCGTAAACGGACGTTTGTTTCCCCGTTAAAACGGATCACGTGGCTAGGCGAAAAGCCACATAGGCCTCCACACAGGCACAAAACGAGATGGGCCAAGTCCAAACATTTATTGGGCCCATTCACAAAATTAAAAACCCACATAAAGTTCTCTTATATAGCAATTCCTAATTCATACGTTATAATCATTTAGCTTGGGCAAAATGAAACATTGGGCCTAAATTATAATTCATTCAAATCAGAAAACAGACCCATTAACCTAATACCCCAAGTAGTAAAGTCGACTACACTAATCCGAACTCTGCTTCTTACCCCAGAAATTCACAAACCAGAAAAAACAAAAAACTCTAACTACAATTCGTTGCAAAGTTTCGATAGTCCACAATTGATAACGATTACGAGCCTCTAGCATTCGTAACAGATTCAGAAATGGAGTAAGTACTCAATCTCGTCAGCTCTCTTGGTTTTTTAAGTGTTTTTTATTTTCTAGGGTTCTCAAACTTTCTGGGTTTTCGAAATTGGGGCTTTCTTCATCAGGGGTTTGTATTGTTCTGAGATTTCGTGATTTCTTCTGTAGCTTGATTCTACAGACAAATTACTCATCTTCACACCTTTATTTTACGGTGCCAGTGACGTTTTGCCTAAGTTGGTGTACATTTAGACGATTTCATATAATAAGTGCGTATACATTCATAGTTGTACAAAGTTGGTGGCTAAATAGGCCATTTTTCCTATTTTAATATACATAAACTTTTTTTTATCCTTATCCCACGCTTAATAGTTTATCGTCCTTGATTCTTCAACAAAAATAACACTTGGAATAACGTCTAAATCAGTTACCAATTATGCAGATCTTTCATATTCAACCCTGGATGATGTCGACCAGAACTTTAACTCATGGAGTATACTAGTTTGTCTATTACACTCTTAGGAAGCACGCAATTTCAGACGCAACAATGCTTTTCTTAGCGAAGATTGTTTTTCTTTACCAAAATTGCTTGCTTTTGGATGAGAAGGTAACTCAATTTACATATTTCTCTTATTTTGTTTACTATTTTAGTTATTTCACTAGTTTGTATCATTTTTGGGTTTACTCTACTTTTTCAGGCTACTGCTATACAAGCATTCATCCATCCTCGTCATCTGCATAAATTTAAGAATAAGCTTGAAGAAGGGAGTATAATTCTAATTTCTTCATTTGATGTGAAGATTAATTCAAACTCCTACCGTCTCACTGACCATGGTTTCAAAATTTATTTCAATGGATGTCATGAATGTCGAAGGTGACTTGTACAAGATACCACATGATCATTATCGCATATGTTCTTACAAAGACATCCAATCGATTTTAGACAAAGGGTAGAACTTAAAGGGTACGAAATATCCACACTTTAATTTACATATTTTGTTAATCTTGATTTCTTTTTCAGAGACATGCGCTAACATATGTTTCTTTCTAATATTTAAAGATATTATTGCATAACCAACATGCATTTGCACTGTCACTAAAGTTGATGAACCAAAAGCTCCTCCCAAGAATTCTTTCAATCTTACTCTCACATGTATTTTTGAGAGGTAAAAGCGTTGTTGCATTCTCTACATAATGTTACTTATATGGGTTATACATGCACTAATTCTTTCCTATTGTATGGAGCGGAGAAACTAGTTTTGTCTGTATATGGGACAAACGTGCATCTGAGGTCAGAGAAGAAATTGAAAAACTTAAAGGAGAGCTATTGTTATCATTGTCACATAGTTAATCCTAAAACTATCTTCGGTAAGTTCGTATATTTTCAAATTTTAATATCCAATTTTCTGCTTTATCATTTTCATCCTAACTCATTTTAAACTTTGATATTATAAGATATTTAGAAAATACAATTATGTAGTATCTGAGTTTGTAAGTACATTGTTATAATTCCAATCTAAATTTATTATTAATTAATATTAGAAAATATAAATAATGTCCTTCATTTATGTGCCTATATTGTAAACTTAACTAAGTTCATGATTTGATGTTGTCATGCCAAACCTATCTCAATACGACGGCTTCTATCTGATAGTCTTTCAATGTAGATAACCAAGTCACTAAAGATTTTCAGAGAAGGTAAGTACATTAACCTACTGTTTTGCATTGATGGATTTGGAAAATAGAATTTTGAAATAAATTACTATGACTAATTTTCATCACAACTTTTAAAAAAGTTTGGTCCCTACAAATGTTGATGGTAGCAAAGGAAATGTTCCTACAGAGATTCAGAGTATCAAAGAAATCCTAGCTCTTGTCAACAATAATGGAGGAGAGGTAAATAATCTTACATTAAAGGAAATATATAATAATTTACCTAATGAATTATTATCATGTTTGGTGGGCAAAGTTGTTTTGGTGTAAGCAAAGGTGGCTGATGGTTTACTTGGAAGTGGGTGGTTCTTTATCGCATATGTTGGTTACAAAACAAAGACGACCAAAACAGGTGAAGTCTTGACTTGCGCAACTTGTCCACTCAAAAAGGCTATTGGGATATTACGGTATGTTAGACATAAACCCATGTTATCTTGAATATATAAATAGCGGCTTCCTCCTTTCTCATTTTATCATCTTTTCATTATATACTTGATCACTTTATAGGTATCGAATTGAAGTTATAGTTGATGACGATTGTCAAACAACGACATTCGTTCTTTTCGACAAAGCTGCTCAAACGATATTAAAGACTATTGTGTCGGACTTGGTTGCTAATAATGTTAATATTTATAACTATCAGGTACGACTGAGATAGGTTTGGCATGACAACATCAAATCATGAAGATTTTCAGAGAATGTAAGTACATTACCTACTGTTTTGCATTGATGGATTTGGAAAATAGAATATTGAAATAAATTACCATGACTAAATTTCATCACAACTTTTAAAAAAATTTGGTCCCTACAAATGTTGATGGTAGCAAAGGAAATGTTCCTACAGAGATTCAGAGTATCAAAGAAATCCTAGCTCTTGTCAACAATAATGGAGGAGAGGTAAATAATCTTACATTAAAGGAAATATATAATAATTTACCTAATGAATTATTATCATGTTTGGTAGGCAAAGTTGTTTTGGTGTAAGCAAAGGTGGCTGATGTTTTACTTGGAAGTGGGTGGTTCTTTATCGCATATGTTGGTTGCAAAACAAAGACGACCAAAATAGGTGAAGTCTTGACTTGCGCAACTTGTCCACTCAAAAAGGCTATTGGGATATTACGGTATGTTAGACATAAACCCATGTTATCGTGAATATATAAATAGCGGCTTCCTCCTTTCTCATTTTATCATCTTTTCATTATATACTTGATCACTTTATAGGTATCGAATTGAAGTTATAGTTGATGACGATTGTCAAACAACGACATTCGTTCTTTTCGACAAAGCTGCTCAAATGATATTAAAGACTATTGTGTCGGACTTGGCTGCTAAGAATGTAAATATTTACAACTATCAGGTCTTAATAAGTACTTTATATAGTTCTTACCACTTTAGTCTCTTTAACAATATGTGAAGGACGACGATGGTGGATATAATGTGCCCTAAGTTATCCAAGATATAGTTGGAAGCGTTTTCCTATTTCAAGTGAAAATTACAGAGTATAATTTTCAGCTAATAACCAAAGTTTTAGGGTCACTGAAATAGGGGTGCATTTTTTTGTGTAGTGATTCGACTTATGTAGTGATTCAACTCATGGTGTTAAGAAATGTACAAACAAAACAATTTGAAACATTTGTTTCCTTGTAATGATTCTAATCACCATCTCACATTGTTTGCAAGGAAAACATCGAAGACATGAGAAGTGAGAAGACTGGAAATGGTACCAGAGGAGGTATCAATGATCGAGGCATACTTGAGAATGAATGTGGAAGTGGTGAAAACGGTGTATATGGAGGTTATTTTTAAGATGGTTCGCTTTTTTATATCTTGTAATTTTTCATATTTCTTTCTATTTATGTGTGTATCAGTATATTCTTCGAGTTAACATGAGGTTTAATAAAATTAGATAACCAGATAATATGTTAGTTGTAAAAATGTGCTATAGTTGATTGTATCATATATTCTTTCATGTAACATGTTATTGATTAAAAATCACGACCAAATGATATATTATTTATTCATGTTACATGTTATTTCATTCACATATAATTTTGTCTTTGTTTTCTTCTTCTGTAACAAGGAAAAATAACATGATATTTACCAATATTATAACTCATGGTGTTATTTTTTTCTTGTGTCCCAACATAACTCTACATGTCAATATATTTTTAACTCTTACAAACATGAAAAATAATATCATGGTATATCTTTGATTATTAAAATATCATGGTATATCTTTGATTATATCATGATATTTTAATTCATGACAGTTATTTGGTCTGATGTCATTATAAACAACAATGTATCAAATTTAATTACATATATAATGATGTATTATCTCTGATTTAATGTAGCTCAGTTTTTTTTTCTCTTCTTTCAACAGTTGAATCTATACTTGTTACGTCAGTAGGATCCCTTGTAATGATGCCTTAACATTAAATGCTTTTCCACCTTCTCTCCCTTTCACATCGTCCCGGCGCTCGAGGTGTGTCGGGCGGGCCAAGGCTTTAATTCAGCCGTACGGAATGACATGACTGATGTTTTGGGTCGGAGAGAGAGAGTTCAACTTCAGGGGTATTTTTGACTGTCTGCCCCATTTCGAAAACCAACCTTGGGTTGATTAGCCAATTATAGATGGGTTTGGGTCAATTGCCCAAATATTTATTTATATTGGGCTGATCAGCCAATTAACCTTTTCTTTTTTTCTTTTTCTATCATCGCAATAATATTATCACGTCAAAGTTTGAACCCTTTACAACTCATCCATTCCCAACAATTCTTGAAATACAAAGAGATATGGAACTAGAAATAAGTCTCAAACACTAAGGAGTCATACAAAAAAACCAAAAAATTAGTGGGGGTGATAGACCACACTGAGATAAGAACTTTCTCAACGTAAAAAACGAGTGTCAGCCTAGTAGGGAATCTTGAACGAACGTGAGATTGGATATGATTACCCAATGTTATACTTTGAGCAATGAGATCAGCACCTATGTTTCTAATCTTCCTTTCAACATCAAATCTCTACTCGAACATGCACCTAAGAGTTAGAAGGATCTCAGAAGCATAATATATGATGGATGACCATACTTGTCGTCTTAAGATGGATCCCAAAAAGTCAGAAGATTCTGATGCAAAGACCATTTTCACCAACTTATGAGAGATCATGCTTTCTTTGGCTCAGATGATAGAGTGAAAGTGAGCTTCACGTAATTAAGCTACTTTTGAAAAGCATCTCCTACTATGAAGCACCACGACTCCCTTACTGTCTATAAGGACCCATGCACACCTTATTTCACTTTTGAGTTTTGACCAAGTGTAAGTACACAATAATATACGAAAAAGAATTTTTTTTGTATATTTGCTTTAAACATTCTACAACATTTAAATATTCTTCTACGTGTAAAAGACCACATACACTAGATAGGATTTCACTAGAATTCTTCAAGTTTATATTACTCTGACTAACTATTCAAAAATATAATAATTTATTTTCTATGTCTTAAGGTTTGGCTCCATATAAGAAAATCGTGTACAATAGTTGAGGTCTGTCCATTTTGATAAAGGTTATACTGAGATAGTAATATATTATTGTTGGAGACAATTTAATTTATCTCATTTTATACCAATGGATACTAGAATGGAAGAAACTCTAATTAAGAGTCATGTTAAATTTTTAATAAACTTAAAATTTTGTGAAAAAATTCCAATGAAAATTTCGACTATGGTTTTAGCAACTAGAAACTATCGAACCTAAAAAAGTTGCCCCCTCAAAGACTAAAACTTTCCATCTCATATTTTATTGGGTTATACTTTGAATAATATACGTTAATACCCAAATTACAAATATGGCCACTATTTTCTATCCTAGGAAATAGACACACAAATAACTTATGGGATTCGAATCGAGCTAATATGTTAACAAAATATTGGTTGTTTTATATATCCTAATAATCTAGATATGCAATTAAAATGAAACTAAAGCATATAAATAAAGGCGTTGGGAATAAGAGATTTCTCAAGATACACGAATTAGACTATTCAGGCTTTAGGCAGTCAAACAATAGAATCTTCCTAACTCAATTCCACTCTAACATAAATCACATGACCTCAAGAAATGGATAACCATGATTTCAATAGGAATGAATTTGTTAACCATGTTCATAGTGCTTAGGTTCGGCCGCTATAAACACATCTCATATTTTTCATATCGGATCTTCTACCTAATGGTTTGTTTAGCAAAGAGAATGTAGCATACATAGTAAGATGTACATTCTGACAAGTTTTCAATTAAGAAACGCAAGACAAAGTTACTTCTAAAATGTTTTGAATTCAAACCCATCCACCAAGTCATGAAACTATTGAAAAACCTTGATCACAACAATCAAACTACTCTTTCATGGAAAAGAGGATCATGACAAGTGATAGATTGATAAAAGTATTTGTTATAGGGGTTCAAATACAAAGAACTATCTCCCATAAAAACTGAGAAACGAAAAATACAAAATGATTTAAGCAAAGTATTCTCTCTGCGGGCATTGGTGTTTGGAGAGACACACCTTTATTATGCCACGAAATGTGTTTATAAAGTGGTATGTCATCCAAGTGCTTCCTTGAAGTGAAGAGATAATCCTTTGATGAAAATTCAAATATTCGATTTTATGCTCGTGATTCGATCGAATCTTGCACTATTCGATCAAATATTCTTCAACATATTGATTTTTGCAACATCTAAATATTCGTCAAAGTGTCTCGAAGCTTTTTGTACTAATCCTCCACATTCGATTGATCCTCATGGATGCAGTCAATGGATTGGGCTATAAGATCCTTTTGGGCTTCCGAAAGACATATCTTCAATGATTAGCCTTAACTCCTTCGTTGTTTAGTCAAATGACTTGATTCTAATTGCAAACGAAAGTTACTTCACATGGTTTCTTTGTCTCCAAATCTCATTTTCACCAAATTTTAGAAGATTTTCATTTAAGCATCAACTTCTTATGTTGTGTGTCTCGTATAATGAGAAGAAGCATGAGCTTATAGGGTGGAAAATCTTCAATCCAATCTCCCTAGTAATTATTGTTATGCTTATTATTTTTTTCATGTTCCAATACATGTAATAAAATAAAAAAAGTGATTCACATTTCCCATCACACGCAACTATTTGTAATCATGTCAACAAAAAAACGTTGTGGTTAAATATTTGAAGTGTTGTATCATTTAGGTATCATAACTTCTTTTTTTTTTTTTGTATAGACAAAAAAAATGACTGTATATATATTTTTGGCTGATTTTTATAGAACACATTATTATAGAAAAAAAAATTTCTAGTAGGAATACAATTTTAATATTTGTGTTTATCTAGCCCGATCAAAATTAAAAATCAAATAAAAATATCTCTTTATAGAAGCAAAAATCACAACTGCTTTTGTCTTAATTACATACTCTAATTGATTAAGCTATGGACACCAGTAAGGCAAATGATTCTCAGGCACCACCGACACCAAAACACAACACTGATAACTTGTCTCTGGCACAAGGTTATAAGTTTAGACCAACCGACGAAGACGTCTTATATTACTTGAACGGTTTCTTACAAGATAACAAAGACATACTCCATACTGTCCCAATCCGTCGAGTCAACATCTATGAGTCTACTCCACAACAACTCTCAAGTAAGCCAAAGTCTCTTGGATTTATTTCTTTCTTTCTTTTAAGTCTACCAAAATATAACAGTATGTTAATGTGTCTTTCTTTGCAGAGGAATACAATAAGGGCAATGAAAAAGAATGGTTCTATTTAACTAAGAGGACCAAGAAGAGTAAAGGTGGAAAACGTCATATTCGTAGGGCCGGGGGAGGAGGATCCTGGAGGGCAACACAAGAAGACAAGAAGATTGAAGCTGAGCATGGCGTTGTTGGCTACATAACCCCCACTAGATTATTACATTAGAAGTGTCAAAGGAGATTGTTTAATGTAGGATTACTCGTGCCACTCAGACGGCAATAACAAGGTATTTTGTTTTTCTTGCGTTGCAAGTTATTGAGATTAGAGTGTGGCTTTTTATTTATTTAGTAAAGTTGTGTTTTACTCTTGGTCATGCTCCTTAAAACTAATTGATAGTTATGTGTGTGTTATTCTCTTAATGCTTTGCTTAGTAAGTTAGCTAGGTTTCTTTAATAGGTTCCTTAAGGTGTGTTTTTTTCTTTACTTGAGTGCAAGTTACTTGGAGATTGTGGATCTTTAATGTTGTGATTAATGTATGTAGGTGGATCATGCTTTGTGCAAGATTTATTTGACGCCAAAGGGAGCTAACATAGAAGAAGAGGAAGCAGAGAATGAGAAAAAGAATAAAAAGAAGCAGAAGACGATAGAAGAAGAAGCATTAAGGGAGGTTATTGATTTTCTCTTTACACTTGGACCGCAACAACAGACCCGTCCTCCAAAACTGGAGTTGGATGAAATCTTCAATCCTGGTTGGTCAGATGCGATGATCAACGACCACCAGCAACAAGTGATCCCTATAGATAATGATGTTGCCGATTACATGGGCAAAGAATACCAGACATGGAATGAAGAATCATAATGGACACTGATTAATCCGATCAAGCTTCATGGCTTATGTTAACAAAGAGAATATTTTCTTCTGTCTTAGTTTCTAATTGCTCTGTATCTGAAACCAAAGATACACTCTCCTCATCTTTATTGCGTTGATAAAATGGATATTACATAGTTACATGTTTCTTATAAGCAATTTATTCAACATTTTCTTCATGTTGTACACTTAAAGCTTAGACAAACAGTTTTGTTGTCATAAATATGACTCACCGGTCTCTTTTTCTCGGTTAGACCTTGTCAATTTTACATGATGCCGAGAGCCTTGATTTACCAATCATTAATAAACTTGGTACGTTCTCGGACCCTTTCCATGTTGCATTTCAAATTATAGACTAGTGGTAATAAAATAAAGGTTTTTCTTACAACTATCTATGAGGACATGACATGTGACATATGAATTATTAATTATTTTTTTAAAAAAATTGTGTTAATCCTTCTATTTACTTCATTTATCTTTTTACTTATTAACATAAAAAAAGAAACAAAAGCTTCTTAAAACTTATGGTAAAAAATTCTTCTCGTATGTGCTTAAACCTATCGTTACTTTAAGAAATTTATGAAAAAACCAAATTCGCCCCTTGCCATACACTAAATTTTAATATAAAGTTAGCAAACATATAAAATAAAAATGTGTATAAAAAAAGTTTGGTAAAAAAATGTAACTACTACGTACAATCATAAATAAAATCAATTCTCTTAAATTACAAAAATAATTTTGTATTAATTGTATTTGAATCACCAGTTGAATAAATTATTAATAAAATAATGATAAATGGTTAATTAGAAATAAATAGTTATGAAGACACAATTGAACATTGATTTATTAATAGTGGATATAGAATTTTTTAGTTTCTTGTAATAAGTTTGTTTGCTAATTTCTTTTAATGGTATCTCAGGGTTTTACTCTGGCTCCGATTGGTAACCTCGTTTGGACTTAGCGGTTGGTGTATTTTCGGCGGTTGCAAACGAACTTCGTTTGGAGATGTCGTTTAGAGATAGCGGTTCGTTTGGAGATAGCGGTTGAATATTTATGTGCGATTGGTAACATGATAGCGGTTGAATAGTACTTTTATGTGATTTTGAAGAGATATGTATTATTTTAAATATAATAAGGATGGTTAAAAATAAAAATATAATATAATAAAAAATAAATTAATATATAATAAAATAAAAATAAATTATAATTTAAACTATATAATTATTTGGATAAACTCATAAACAAATATTTTTTTTTGAAATAAGATTTATTACAAATATAAAGTTAATGGAATAATTTTAAATTCTTAATAACTAAGCGATGAACGAATTTTTGGGCTTTGGGCTTTGTTATCTTACATGAATTCCATTTCGGACCCATTCAAAAATAGAATATATGAAGTAGCTGATTCCAGATATATCTCAAAATGTGGATATTTAGGTATGGTCCAAATTCATTATTTTCAATAATGTACTCTTACAATAAAAAAAATATATATCTTAAGGTATCATTATATAGAACTTTTTATGTGAATTTTATATATCATGATAGTTATTCATATTTTCTATTTATTTTTTATTTTTATTATGAATGCAATGTAATTTTATTAGTTTATGTGTGTAATTTTTTTCTGATATCACCATTTTTTTACCGTTAATATGAGAATGGAAACAAGTTTTTTAGTCTTTACTAATGAAAATACTATTCATCTACATTTCATCAACAATAAGCTAATTCAAATAATGTTATTAAAAAAAATCACTTGAAATAAGTTAAAATACGCAAATATATCAATGCATGTAAATATTTTCCATTTAATATTATTTATTATTTTTATTTAATAATTTTATATAATTATTTTTATTAGTTTATGTGTCTAATTTTTTATAATAATACCATTTTTCCCGATAAAAAGAAAAGAGAAATGATTTTCTGTCTTTTAATGATAATGAAAATACTTTTCACCTAAGTATAATTGAAATAAATAGTATTATAAAATAAATTTAAATTGAAATCAGTTAAATACGCAAATAAATTGTACCTATTTGATTTTTATTTATAATTAAAATTTTATATATGTTTTTATTCCCAACCGCTAATTCCAAACGAAGTTCGTTTGCCAAACGAACTAAAATTGCTTCGTTTGGAAACGACATTTCAAACGACGTTTTTCTCCGTTTGCAAACGAAGTATTCAAACGAAATTCTAAACGAAGTTCCAAACGAAGTTTCAAATGAAGTGTTGATTGGTAACCCAAACGAAGT